>KK115910.1:616192-652886 GCA_000611955.2 Stegodyphus mimosarum | reverse complement strand
GAATGCCAAAAAAGTTTCTGAATACTAATATTTAATGACATTTTTTAGAAATTTTTAATTTTTAATTTTCTTTAATACTTAGTATAATAAAAGTGCAAAAAATAAATTCCATTAAGGTTTCACAATAAGTAAAAATTATCCATCAGAATGATTTATTTTTCTTTTTTCATATTAAAATAAAAAAATAGTAATTTTCAGAATGTCAAAAATTTGTTTTAAAAAATACTTAAGCATTGCTTAAGATTTAGTCTAAGATGCAACATTTTCATTATCATCTATTAAATGTTAAAAATCTGTAACAGTAGGACTATATAGTATGATAAAATTTCATATTTGTACCTTTCCTATGCATTGCATTTTGTGTTAAATTATTGTAATCAGAGAATGACATTTTGTTCACTGAGTATGTCAGTGCAATCATAATAGAGAAGAGGGAAATTAGAGCACAGATTTTCTGGTAAGGAAATAAATCACTATATTTAAGAATTCTTAGAAATCTTAGAAGAATAAGAATGATAAGAGATTGGTAAATATGGTTCAACAAGATTCATGACTCAAATTTATACATAAAGGCTAGGGGAAAGGTTTAGCAATGTCTTCTGGACAAAGCATAGACGTCCCTGCTTCTTCTTGTGCTGCAGCTGTGACATCGTTCCATCTTTTTAGGGGCATATAATTGATTGCCTTAATATTGATCTGCTTTACATTAGACTTCAAAATTCTTCAGTTTGTTCTGTTTGTGACTTTGGAAAACACACAAACAGAAAACGTTAAAACACATGCTTTGCATGTGATGGTTTTTATTCTATAACCCAGAAATATTGAGAGACATGATTTTTAATGGCTTAAGAGCCAATACCAGGCATTTATGCTTTGGTATTGGTAGTATCAGCATTAATTGTTAGTTTTTTACAAAAGAATGTAACTGAAATAGTTACAAAAGAATGTAACTGAAATAGAAAAATAGTTAAAGTACAAAATACCACATGAGAATTAGTGACTGTCAAAGTATTGCTTCGTAAAGTAAATTAATTAAAAAAAGTATTAAATGTAAACATAGAACATTATATATCATATTTTATGACTGACTTACTGGTCATGTTTCCAGTATTTAATATTTGAAGTAGTCTTCTATTTTTTAATGTTTAGTATGTATGTTTATCTCAACTGTGAAATAGTGAGGAATTGAAAGAGTTTTTAAGTTATTAGTAAGAAAAAATGGACTTTTTCAGCAGAATACTCTTTGAAGATTTATTTATAATTAATTTTACTGTTCTTATTTAGCTGTGAAAGGAGTAAGCTCTATGTTGAAAGATGTCAATATGCAGTACTTCTGCTTAGGAGAATGTAGTGATGGTGATATCCCTGCTCGGTCTCTAAACAGCTTGATTCAAGAGAGCTCCATAAGCCCACCACCAACGCAAAATAAAGGGAATATGGATGGTCGGTAGTAGTTATATTTGAAATATGCGTGTTTATTTATTCGTGCATGTTTTTAATTATTTATTAATGTTTTGACCATTTCACATTTTAAAACAGTTATTCTTTTTAAATACAAAATGATTTACAAAAGTTGGCATTCTTCATATTTATTTGAAAAGATTTAACTTTTAAAAACTAAACTTTTTAGTTATAAGTTTTATTAAGTAGCTAATTGCAAATATTCTCTGTTAATGTTCACAGTTATTGTGATCATTTTATAAGTAATATTTCGGAAGAATTTTTTGAGGGTTTGATGTAGTTATTTATATCATTACTCTCTCTCCCCCCCTCTTTTTTTTTTTCCCATTTATGTGTGAGAGAGATTGACTAATTTTGTTATTAGCTTAAAAGATTTTACCTAATAAAAGTCAAAAGTAAGTTCCTAAATATTTAAAATGACTATACGCGATTAAAAGGTTTAATGTGTTATAAACAAGACTCTAAAATTAGAAGTGCTGGACCCTTTTAGTAGCTTGTAAATAGCAAAGAAAAATGAATAAATAAAACAATAATTAAAATTAAATGTAGAAAGACAAACATTTTATAAGTAGGTATAAATTATTGGACATTAAAAAATAATGGATTAAACTAATGAACCCTGAAATGACTTAAAAAAGATAAATGAAAGGTAACTAAATAATGATTACAAAATGTGATATGTCAGGTAAAAAGAAACTTTTAAGCAGCACTTTTTGTTCTCTGATAAAATTGTTTATTTTGGTTTCTAAATTATTTCAAGCCTTCTTGACTAGTTGGCTAGAATTCATGAATACACTGAGAAGGCAAATTATTATACACACCTGCAATGTGGCTGTATAATTGAGAACAATGGGACTTGTGAGCTGCTGGCTGTTGACAGTGCAACGAATATAAATATCAGAACTTTCACGGATGCTCTAAATATAATCTTATTGTAGGTAAAGGCAACAATGTAAACAAATTTGATCACAAAGTGTAGGTGCTTCCAAGGTTGGATGTTCATATTATCATCAACCGATGAACTAGTGAGCATATGTGCAGTACTATGGTATGGGTGTATCAATGATAACTCAAAAGCAGATATAATATATTTTGTTGTATGTAAAAATAAAATTCTAAGTGCTGATTTTTCCTAAGTAGATTTTTGTGACAGTGTTTATGTCACTATGTTTGTTTTAATGTGCGTAAGTGCATTCACCAATGTTCACTGTATGTTCTAATATGCATAACTGCATCACTCTGTTCTAATATGTGTAAGTGTGTTCAAGTTCTAATATGCATGCTCCAACTCTAACTTTACATTCACATTCTTTATTTTTACTTTGAATAGTGGAATTTTCAATGATGCACATTTTTCTGCAGACTATTTTGAAAATAAACTGTTCTAGAAATTGAATAGTTGATTAATTTAAAATCATAAAGACACGCAAGAGTGTTGATAAACAGTTTCAGCAAAATAAGAGTGGTAGTAGTTACCCATAAGATGAACAGTATTTACAAGGAAGGTCTAGAGCTGCATTTTATTTCGTGTGTTTGAAAAAAGCATAAAGTGTCCAAGTACTTGGACATCAGCTTTCAGCAGAGCAAACCCCCTCCCAAAAAATTATCTACTAATTTCCTGTATATGTTATCTGGCATGACTTTCACAAATTCATTTCAAATGATATCATTGTAGCAATCTGAAGCATAGAGGATATGATACTTTTAAAAAAAAATATTTGCTTCATCTGGCTTTTTATTGATCATTCAGTGAACTGCAATTGGTGATGCTGTTTTTTTTTTTTTTTTTTTTTTTTTTGAGAAATTTTCATACTTATAATGCTATGTTCTGAAGGTGTGTTAGTTCTATGACAGAACAGAAATGACATCATATGTGATGATTTGTAATTGTTTAACATGTTTTGAAATTGCTATATTTTGACACTCTGAATGGAGTACTGCTTTAGGTTTCATTGCAAGGATTGTTTAACTCATCTTATTTTATTGAAACAGTACACGTAAATATGAATTACACATTAATTAAAACAGCTTTGCTGTTCAGGTATATTTCAGTTTTCTCTTATCATGCAGCTTAACCAGTAAAAACACAGCTTTTTTTATGAGCATTATTTACCTTATATTAATATTATAATTAGTTAAAATGATACTCATCTGTTGTGAATTCTTTTTGAGTTTGTAAATATTTTAGTGAAGTCAAAAAGGATTTTTGAAAAATGAATTTCAGAAATACAAAACATTTATATTATTAACCTATAAGGTTACACCTAAAATGATACACACACAGAAAGAGAAAAATAAGTACACCTGTCATGTAATTATCTTAATTTTTGTCATAGATCGCTTGTTCTATGTATATACTTCAGGAACAACTGGAATGCCAAAAGCTGCTATCATTAGGCACAGCAGGTAAGTCATTTATATAATATCTTAAATTAATAATTCTATAATAAGTTAATAATTCTCTATTAGTCCATATGTAAATTTATTTCTTTGCTTTCTTGCTTCAGGTTTATGTGGTTAGGAGCTGGTATCCACTACATGATTTTACTTAAAAGCAAAGATGTCATTTATACAGCACTTCCTCTTTATCATACAGCTGGTGGAATTTTATCCTTATCTCAGACAATACTATTTGGAAATACCCTTGCTATTCGAAAAAAATTTTCTGCTTCAAAGTTTTGGGATGATTGTATTAAATATCAAGCTACTGTAAGTATTATTCTTTCATATTGTAAAATGTTAGGAATATACAATTTAAATGAATATTGCTCCCATAGTTTCTTTCATTAAGCAAACATTGTACCTCAGAACTCAAGTTTTAACAAAAATAATTTTATAAAATATTAAAAATATAATTTCTGTCCTATTACTAGCACACCTTAACAAAACATTAAAATATCATGCAAATCGGTTTGTATGGATTTAATTGATTTTCTTTTGCTAAAAGGAAAAGCTTCCAACTTGGATTGTTAAATTGATTTTTAGAGGAAAAGGAAGGACGCCATGAGAAATTTTATACATTCAAGTAGAATATCAATCAAATTAAGCTGCAAAATTCTTACGGTATTCCAGGAAGAAATAATAGGTTTTGATAACCTGGGGCAAGACTGACTAAAATTAGCTCATTTTGAACACTATTTTTGTTTTCATGACTTGGGTGCTTCAATAAAAAATGCTTGTTTAGTATTTTAGAAAACCTGCAATCTATGCTGTAGAGTTTAAGTTATCAGTTTCTTAATATTTTAGTGATGTTAAACCTTGCTTGTTTTCTTATTTAGTCCTACATAAAGGCTTTTGTTACTTTTTCAACTTACCTTCATTTGTAATGTACATTTCTTCCTTCAGAACTTATTCATTAGATCATTGAAATGCGTGTGGATTTTAAATCATTAATGCATGCATTAAGGATTAATTTATCTGTCTGAACTATCTGCATTATCAGAAGCACAAATGCCATGCACGTGTCTGAACATTCTTTTCCATCTGTATATTTCGTGCATTCCTCCATGTATGTATTTCTTCTTATGTGTTCACATCATGCCTATCAAAATATTTCTGTTTCACAAAACTTTCTCAAATACTTTATGATCTGATGTTTACTTGATAGGTAAACAGTTCAGTAATTACGGCACTCTTTTGTTACAGTTGCCAATCTCATAGATAAAGTGCATGTCTGTATCTGCCTTCTGGGCATCCATAAATTGATTCATCACAGGAGAAATTTGCATTGTGACTGGCAAGGTGCATTCATTTATTTAAATAAATAAATAAATCTGACAGGTTTCAGATTTTAAATTACGTTACCTATATTTATTAAATATCATTTTCTACGTACTCAAACCATAAAATTCAGTTCAACAGCAATATTGCAAAATAATTTTAAAGTGAGTATATCTTTAGAATTTCCGATACAGAGTCTCGTGCTCTGGAGATAAAAAAATATTTTTTTCGCACTGTGTTGCCATTGCTCACTTTGAAATTATTTAGTTTTTTAATCAAAAATTTGTTGAAGTGTTACGAAATATGATCGATAATAAAACAGATTTCAAATTCAAATTAGGGCTTCCATATGCCCATATTCTATGGAAGATTACATTATTCTTGAGGGCTCTAGTTACAGTTGTTTTATTACAGTGCGAGAAATATGCATACATTCATGCAGATTCTTCATTATTTAATTTCTTTAAATATAATACATGGCGATAATATTTGGTGGCAACAATTTGAAAAGTGATTTGCCGTTTATAGTTTTCAATGCAAAAGGCCAAAACGAAGTTGATAGTCCTTCAGGGCAAATTGCCCCTTTGGACTTCAAAAAGTACATAAATAAATTAATAAAAAGAAAATCTGAAAGGTTTCAGATTTTAAATTACGTCCAAAGGGACAATTTTTTAACATTTTGTGTGCTACCTTTATTTAATAAATATCACGTTCTTTGCACTTAAACCATAAAATTCAGTCCAAGAGCAATATCACAAAATAATTTTAAGTTGAGCATATCTTTAGAATTTCTGATAAACAGTCTCACGTGCTGGAGACCAAAATGTTTTTTCTGTACAATGTTGTCATTACTCGCTATGAAATCCTTGAGTTTGTTAATCAAAAATTCGTTAAAGTTTTACAAAATATGAAATCGGTAATAAAACAAATTCCAAATTTCAAATTTGAGCTTCCAGATAACCATATTCACAGTAGGATTACGTTATTCAAAATTTGGTGGCTCTAAATACCGTTGTTTTATTACAATGTGAGACATATACATACATTTATGGAGATTCTTCATTATTTAATTTCTTCAAATATAATACAGGGCGATAATATTTGGTGGCAACAGCTTGAAAAGTGAAACGGACATTCAGAGTGATTCAATGCAAAATCGCAAAATAAAAACAGTAGTCCTTCAGGAACAAAGCCCTTTGAACTAAAAATTCTACATATCTTAAGGTCTCCCTGCTTCAATGCATTCATTTATTAAAGAAAGAATCTGAAAAACATATCTCAGGGTCTCCCTGCTTCAGTTCTATGTTATGAAAGTAGTTGAAGTTTCAACATGTTGAAATCATGTTGAAGTTTGTAAGGAAAGTCATAAGAAAGTGGAGTAGTCATAAGAAAAATTGCTTTCATTTATAATTAAAATCAATGAAATTTCATTGAAAATATTTATATGGTTTTTCATTATCATATTTTATTTGTCATTTATTTTATTTTCATTGATACTAATTTTAAATATCTGTTAGTTTATTTTTTAATATTTTGCATATTTTCAAATTAATATTACTGGTTACTTTTCATTTGGGTGCCTATATTATCATTTTTAGAAATTAAATCTTCATAAAATTGCTAGTTATTTTTCATAATATCACTATATCAATTACCAGTTACTGATGATAAACTTATGCTCTGACAATGGATTTCTCTTCCTGATTCATCTAACACCAGTTACCAACAGTTTAAAATTTAATAAATGTTAACTTTGTATTATAAGCAAAAAATTTTAATACTATAATAGGAAAAAGTGCCTTCATATTTTGTGCGTTAATAAAATAATTTACAGATTATTGTAATGGATTTTATTAAAATGTAGAGAGATGAGGTTTTTTATTGTAATTATTGTAGCAACTTGACTTCCGAATTAAATTTCTCAAATTTTGCTGCATTTCCTTCATTTTATTTCTTACTATAGTTTCTAAATTCGGATACCTTGCTATACCTTCTTCTAATCAATAAAAGTATTTTTTTTATTTGTGATGCTGCTAATTGTGATTCTTTCATGTACAGGGGGTCCAGAAAGTACCTTTGCATGTGCAATTATTTAATTGTAACTTTAATAACACTTTCGAGTTATTTGTCCAAAACATCCATAATCCCTGCATCACCATTTTCCCTGCACAGCTTGATATTTCTGAATGTCCTGCTGATCTGCTTTAGCAGCTGCAGTGTCACATGCCGGAAGGCTTTAAGCAGATTTGCAAACAGAGCATCATTGTTCCCATATCACTTCTCCCTGACTTTTGATTTGATGATTCCCCGCAGAGCACTCTATGGTGCCGTAAGATCTGGACTCTGAGGTCTGAGGTGGACAAAGGTAAAGGGCTGGTGAATCCAAAATGCTTCCCATGCAGAAACCTTTCTTCTCCCATGTGATCAAATTTTGATGATATGGTGGCTCTTTAATAAACCGTACACAAAACGAGGTCACTGGTATCTGCCAGTGCTCTTCACCAAGCAGAGAAAGGTGAGGCAATGAACTGGTCAGTGCACAGACTTTACTCCTTCCTGGGCAGTCATGTGGCACTTACATGGCAATCATGTTGAAGTCACATGAATAGCACACTTGCCATATGAGTGATCAGAAAGGGAGGTTTCTTACACTGTTAGACGCATTTAATTTAGTTGTAAACAGACTTTCTGGCCACATTGTGGATATTCATATGGTAAAGACATACTTTTTTCTTTAAAATTTTATAATTAATATATTTTTGGCATGCCATCAAATAGTTTCAATAACAATGGAAAGGTTCAATAAAAGTTCGAAAACACTCTCCCTCCTCCCTTTTTATCACTTCATTGTTTTTATGTAGCAGTTTACTGTACTGTCGTTCTGTCCAATATAATCTTGTTTCATCCAATAAAATATCACATGGTTATTCCATTATTTTAAGCTTATATTGTAACTGATGAAGATTAAGTAAAGTAAGAGGAATACTCGGATTTCAGTGATATGGAATTCTTGAAAGAGGAAAGGGATATTTTAATATGAAAAACTGAAGCTTCCACTATTGCAGTTGTTGAGGAGCAAAGGCTAAGTAATTTACAGAATTTATATTAGTAATTACTTTTTAGGTTGCTCAGTATATTGGTGAACTATGCAGATATCTTCTTGCTCAGCCTGAAAATCCTCAAGAGAGGAAGCACCAAGTTCGATTGATGTTTGGCAATGGATTACGTCCTCAAATTTGGAGAAAGTTTGTAGACAGGTTTAACATAGCAAATATTGGAGAATTGTATGGATCTACAGAAGGGAATGCCAATGTCAGTAAGTATTCCATTTATTGTTTTTAAGGTTTACAAGATTTAATTTTTACATTACTGATTTTAAAAACACAATAATTATTTACTCGTAATTGCCTAATTTATTATAATTTACATTGCATGTCCTTTTTTTATTCTTTAGTAACCAACTTTCAGGCCTTTTTACAGTTCACGTAGAACCTACTTTTAAGAGAGGCTATTATTCTGAAGTAATTTTAATCTTTTTATTTCCTAGTCAATATTGATAATAAAATAGGAGCAGTTGGTTTTATGTCCAGAATAATTCCAACAATATATCCTGTCAGCCTTATAAAAGTTGAACCCAGTACTGGAGAACCCATAAGAGATGAAAAAGGCTTATGTATACGATGTGAACCAGGTATGAATTTTTTTACTTAATTGTTTATCAAAAGTGTATTTAAACAAAGAGTGATTGAAGTATTCAATAAGCATTCTATACAAATGTCTGGAAGTAGATGGTTTTGAGGAGGAAATCATGTTTAAGTATAGTTATGTAGGAGCAATACTGAAGAAAAAAAAATTCTGAGAATCTGTGAAAGTTTATCAAAGATAAATTAAGACACATTCCTTATTGTACGTGCATTCATTCGTGTAAGTGTTTTAATGACTTTGTTCTTATTACATACTATTTCTACATTGTTACAAAGCTATTTTTTCACCATAATTATTTATTCATACCTTATTATTTATTTAGATTTTTAATATATGAAATTCTTATTAATCTTGCATAACTAGTTAAAGTATTAAATAAAATGTAATGTAGATCATTTTTCATTGATAGCAATATGGAAAAGTTAGAGAATGAAAAAATTGTAATTACATGAATAAATGCACGAATATTTTCAAAACTGTCACGTTGTTTTAAAAAATAAATGAGAATAAAGTGTAACATTATAACTTTTTTTTAAAATATATATAAATGGATATTTTGATTAAATCAATTATCATTTTTTTAAATCTGTTTATCCTTGCTGAATGTTGCATTGTTCAGCAAGAAATAAATTTTATGATTCTTTTTATTGTTTTACCTTACATTATATTGTGAGCAAATGAATACTGTAACCTTTGTAATATCAGAACCTTAACTGTAACTTTAATGATGAATGTTTGTATAATCAAAATTCAGGATATATGTTAAAAAATATAAACAATTTTTATTTGATCAGCTGTTACCAATAGAGGCAAAATCACCGTTTTAAATCACTAAATAGTCATGTTCACTAAATAGTCATATAAAAACAACTTCTCAAAGTGTTAGTTATGAATTTTTTTTAAGCTAATCATTTTTCTAGAGCTGTTATGGGGAGGAATTTTTTAGTGTCTATTCGTTTTGCCTATGATCTTTCTTCCACCTTTTGATTTCTGTTTCTCTTTTAATATCTGTATTTTCTTAATTGAAAAAGAAAGCTATTTCAACTGTGTACTTTTATATCAGTAATGACTCCATGATATGCATGGCAGTCAAAAGGCCTAATAGTAAGTTTTATAAGCATATAAAAGGCTAGTTTGTTGTCAAAATTTTCATCATGTAGTCAGTGTTTATATATTAAGAGCCTTGTTGACTGTCTTGATAGATGTATGGTTTAATAATTTAAATGTTCATATTTTTTTTATTTTGTATGTGATACTTTCTGTATTATAAATAGATCAGATGTGTGTTACTTTCTAATTTTAAAAACTGAATAACTCTGTTCTTTCTACCAAGCTAAATAATTGTTATTTGCATTATGGTACTACATTTTTAATCTTTGCCAAAACTAGCTGTTACCAGGCCTGTATTGTAATGCTACTTAAAGGAAGTGTCTGTGTTTTAATTCTGTTTATTGAAATAATGCTTTTGGATGCACAGTATTTTTTCTTCCATCTGATGCACGCAATTTTATTTTTCTACCCACATAGCAACATTCATGGTGTTTCATTCTTAAATTTGAGGGCTCTGTGATACAATTGATTTTATCCATCTTTCCAATGACAACACTTGGATGAAGACTGTAACCATAATTAACATCGTAATGGGATGCACTAAGATTTAAATCGTGCAGTGTTCCTCTAGATCAAGCAGTGCGTACTCAAATATTTTCCAGTCTTGCTTCTCATTGCTCATTTGTTTCATATGAATGGGCTTAAACAGTACATACTCAAACATTTTCCAGTCTTGCTTCCCGTTTCCAGTTTGTTTGTGAAGCTCGTGATGCCCTCCCTTTTTTTATTTATTTAAATTTATTTTTATTGTAATTCTATGAAACAGGTGTAGTAGAAAGTGATACGCAAACAAAATTATTAAGTTCTTAAAGAAGTAGTATTTGTTTAAATTGGCTTTTAGTTAAAGGTTCTAATTGTCCTGATAATTAAAGTGTGTCTTACTTGCAATTATTAAATTTGCTGAAAACTGCAAGTTTTGTATTCTTAAGAGACAAAGTTACTTTCTGCACAAATAATGCAGTGTGAACAAATAATGCAGTGTGAAAAAAAAATTAAAAAATAATAAGCCTCATATTGATTCCATTCTGTATCACATATTTAATTTATTTCATAGCTTTTATTTTTGATTAGTAAAAAATAAGAATATTCTCTTTACAAAAAAACTTGTGAAAAGTGTGTTACATATATATAAAAAACACATTTCTCACATATTGTGTTATATTAAATTTCAGGAAAAATGTTTTAAATTATGCTTTCAGGTGAACCAGGTGAATTTGTTGGTAAAATAATTGTAACAGATCCATTAAGGCAGTTTGATGGTTATGTTAATAAGTCTGCAACCAAGAAGAAAATAGTAAGAGATTGTTTCCAGAAGGGAGATATGGCTTTCCTATCGGGTAATAATTTTTTGATGAGTATATTTTGTATGTAATGTTTGATGAGTTTATTTTGTATGTAATTTTATACCATGGGCAATTGTAGTTGTATATCATTGGCATTTTCACTATGATTAAATGAACTTTTTAAAGACAAATGTTCTGATGCCAAAGATCAGTCTAAAATGCAGAATAAATATCCATTTCCAATATATGAGAATAATGGGAATAATACTATGTAATGAAATGGTGAGTACAAGTGTATTAACGTATTTTCCCATCAACCATTTTTTAAAAACAAAAACAGTCATCAAGTAGTGTAATTCTGTGCCAGTAATGTATAAGCATGATGTTAAGACATAGTGGCATACCTGGAATTTAATTTTGGGTAACACCAACATAATATCAAAACTACCATAGTGCAAACTTTTTATTATGATTTTGCCATTTAAAATTCAATTTGATCAAAAAATCATATATCTGCAGTTATATCAAGTTATTTAAGTGCAACAGATGACATTAATTTAATTTTTATTATTATATTTTAATAATAATGAAGGTTTAATAAATTATTAATCAACAGTACAAAAGTAGTTGCATTATTTTATGAGGTCAAAGATATTCAGATATTCTTGAAAGCAATGTTTTAGTTTAAACCAAATCATGTATTCTTTGATAATCATACATTCTGTGATTTTGTGAAATTTGAGGCAAAGAATAAGTCCCCTCTATTCTTTGCTGGTTTCATTTCCCTGTCATAAACAAGGTTTGATACACGTATCTTCCCTACATTGTTTTCCAAAACGTCTATAATACCATCAAACAGAGTAATCTCTCCTTTTGGAACTGCTCCTTTCTTTATTGCTATCTCTGTGATTTGGCGGGCGACCTCGAGAAAGGGAAATACGATCAATACATTTAATTTTTCTATTTCTTTAAACAGTTTATCCTCAATAGATTGATCAACTGTACGAGAAATGGCACAAGCCCCTGGGGTTGGGTTTACTTCTAAGATTCTGTGGGCAATTTCTGCGGTTTTGTCTAAAGTTAAATCGGAGACTGCTGCCAAAATAAACTGAACTGCCGAAGGCAAACACTAACATTAAGTTGTCGGGAACATTTAAGGATTCCTCTCGTCATTTCATATTCGTAAGCAAATCCGAAGGTTTTCGAGAACCTAATTCATCTCCAGATAATAACTGGCAAATTTCTTGCTGAAATGATTCTCCTGATCAGTTTATTAAGCTTTGTATAAGGATCGGTTGGGTTTGGTTTCATAAGTAAATCCCGAACTAATGACGGAATGTCTGAAGGAAGGTGAACAACTACATACTTATATTTAGTAATTGATTCTGCAATAGGTTTGGGGGTGACAAGAGCAAATGTACTTTCACACGTAACAAACCATACAGCTGGGTCTGATCTGTTATAAACCGGAATTTAGACGGCATATACTTCAGACATCGTGCCAGGTTTAAACCAAAACTAAAGTAAAAATTGTATTACAGAAAATAAAATACGAATAATAAGTAGAAAAAAAATACGAATAATAAGTAGAAAACAAAATGATAAAATGAACTATAATTGCTATTCATCTGTGATCCCGGAGTATACAAATCGATTTAATCCATAAGTTCTGGTTTGGACGTTTTGATACGGCAATCCATCAAAACCGAAAGTGCTTGTGATCTGTTCGCATGGCCTGATTTAGCAAAGTCCAGGTGTCACCATTGTAGGGAATTGTTGTAAATCCTTGGAGATTCTAGTTGCCACTATGTCACTAAATGTTCTCTCTGTATTAATCAAGAAGTTTCAGAAGACATATTGCACAGCAAAAATTGTCTTTATTTCAAGACTTCAAATATATGTGCGACTACCTTGAACGGCCAGTCCTCGTCTCTCTGCACCTCTCTCCAGGGTTGCCGTATTTTTGGCACATGCACGGAGGCACGAGGCACTCTCCTTATCACTATCACCACAAGCTGACTTAGTTTATACAAACTGTTTTATAAGAGCATAAGTTTCCTTACAGTGAAAGTTGATTGAATAAATTGCTTGAACCAAAAATACACTTTGTGTCATTAATTTCTATTCACTAAAATTTCTGTATGTGCATTTTTATCTCCAAAGGTGATATGCTGATGATGGATGAGGATGGTTATTTGTATTTTGTGGATCGAACTGGTGATACCTTCCGCTGGCGTGGTGAGAATGTATCAACAATGGAAGTTGAGGGAGTTATAAGTAATATTCTTGGTCTAACTGATTCTGTTGTATATGGTGTAATTGTTCCAGGTAAAAACATTTATTAATATTTTAAGTAAAATTTATCTTGTTGCTTTCTTATTTAAATTGTTTTAGCTTTTTGTTTGCTGCATTGTCAATTCCTAGTTAATTGGAGCTAGATTAATAAAGGCCTACGTTAAAAAAAATTAAATTTATCTGTTGCAGAATAATGGCAAAATTAGTATCCTAAACATCAATGTAAAGCAAATTTGTGTATGGAATATACGAAAAGGTTAAAAGAAAATAGTGTAATAACAGGAGGAGTAGAAGATGTCATATTACTCTGGTCATCAAAATTAAAGAATAATGTGAAAAAATATGCTCACTAAGTTAAATTGCTGCAACTAGTGCCCAAATGTAATTATTTATGTTAGTTAAATACGACTGAACACAAAATTGCACTTCTCTGTATACATTAACTGTGGATATAAACAAATTTGGTGATTTACTATGTGGTTTGTAATGGATGCATGTTGGAATTCCAATTTGTATGTTGTTTAAAGTGAATGTGGTTTCTGAGAATGACCAGTATTCAGTAGTTGTGGTCAAAGGCATCATTTAAGGGAAAGCCAAATGTGGCAAGTAATTGATAGAATCGAGGGAGGTTAAACACAAATGGGAGATCACCCAAGATTTGAATATCCCTCAAAGTGTCATATCAAGAGTTTGGAGCCACTTTTAAAGCAGGTGACGAAGAGGAACAGCTGCATCAGAAGACTCGGCTTAAAAAAACCATGAAGGGACTATAATTGATTTATTTTAGACCTTCAGGCTGCCATAGGAACTTGAATTAGCCTTTTTACTGCAGCACAAAGGCTTAATGAGGTTGGACTGTATGGAAGGAAACCAATGGTTTTATGTTGCACTTACTTGAGCTTCCAGAGAAGCCTGTTTAAACTGATACCGTCTTCATGTTCAATGGCACCAAGCCAACTGGACCCGATATTGATTACTGATGAGTCCAGATATACTTTGAACAGTGATTCTAAACGTGTTTTGATCTGGAGAGAGGACGAAACGTGCAACTTGCCTTTTCTTGTCCTTGAAATATCCCATTTCCATGACTGCAGTTTAACACGTTCACACCGGGGCTGATTTTCATTAGTTTTGCTGTGAGGCGGCGCTCAAATTAATGATGCGCTTCACCTGGCGGTATGCGATTTTTGCCTGTTCAGACCTGCAAACTGGCACTGGTGGTATGTGCCACCTGATGAGGCAAGCTACCAGTGGCGCATGCTGCCCGATGAGACAGTCTAGCATGGGCCACTGGTGACCCACGCCGGCGTGAACATGTTAATGCTTTTGAGAGGAATCAGAACAAATAGTTGCGTCGAGCTGCATAACTTTCAAGGAGGTTTTGTAACTGCTCGGAAATATGAGGTGAGGTATTGGAACCCCAAGTTAGACTGTTTAGGGGTGCTGTTTGCCCAGAGTTTTTGCTAACTGATGACAATACTTGGCCTCATCAAGCATATGTGGTGTCAGAATACTTGCAAATAGAAGATATCACTCAAATGATGTGGCCTTCTTACTTGCCCATTGAGCATGTGGATTGAACCTGATTGAGCATGTGTGGGATGCCTTAGGGTGCCGAATTTCAGCGTACAAAATTCCTTCCTGAACCCTCTAGTAGCTGACATCAGTTATGTTTTATTTCTGTAATTTAATTTTAATGACCAGTGTGTTTGGGAATTGCTTTTATCTCTAAATCTTAGTATATCATTTAATTTTATATAATTCCAAATTTTATATAATAATTATCAATATGTAAACATTATAAGATGGAAAAAGTTCTAACAGGCATTTTTACACAAATTTAAACTGAATAGCATTGGTCAAATCTTGTGAATATTGTTCCTTATGCCATTTATAAATCAGTGTCTTCATTTCTAATGATGCTTATTTTCCCATTATTTGCAGCATCCCTTTTTGTTTTAAACAGTAATCTAATTTATGTAACCAAATGGTTTTATTCTTCTGATTAAAATGCTAGTGAACTGTTAATAAAAATTTTCTGTTAAATATTATATTTGTTATTTATCTTTTTTATGTTGTTTAAGTGTTCTCAAATGAATCATGATTTTGAGTTTACTGTGGAAGTTTTGCCCAGTATTATTATGATGATGATAAGCTCCTTGAATTCTATGCCATCTAAATGCTGCTAATCGAAATAGCTGAAAGTTCCAGTTTCTGAAGATAATTCTCATGTGCATAGCAGTTAAACTCGCACAAATAAAATAGCATTTCATCTTCATTTGTTTGTTCTAAAACTGAAATGCATTTTAAAACATCCAGAAGTAGTTAGATCAGTGTTTATCAAACATTTTTGGCTTATCTTACTCTAGTTTGCATTTTGCTTATGCCCTCAGCTTTTTCTACATGTATGTATGATGCATACAATTTTATGTATATAATTTCTTTAATTAGACTGAAAAGATTAATTTATTCCACATTTTTTTTCTTCTTTTTGCCAGAAATTAGCAATATGAATAATAACTATCATAGCATTATAGTATCTTTTAAGTAAATATTATATAAAGTTTTATGATAATAGTAATAGTAACAATAATAATGCAAATCCATTTGTATTACTATAGTAAAAATATTTTCATGTATAATTAATGAGATGGATGAGCTTAGTGAAGAATTAATTTTACAAATACTGTTTAATAACAAAGATTGTAAATTAACATGATCAGCAATTTTTAAATGATTTCTTCATTTTACCTTTTATTAATATACAGTATAAAAAATCTCTTACCATGAAGTATGATGTTAAAAAAAACTGTATGTTTGCTGATTAATGCATAGACATGCACAGATAATTTGAAAGTTGTCCTGCAAAATTGTAATTAACATACATGTGCCATATAAAAAATCTTCACAAGTGTAAATGAATGGGTGTTCTACTTAAATCGGGATGAAAATGAAGTACTAATAAAATTTTAAAATTTTCCAGTATTTCCTTTGTAATATTCTACTTTACTTTTTTTTCCTCTTCCTTTTTGTGATCTATGTTGATTTTATGGCACTGAGAAAACGAAGCTGTGATAAGTATTGCATTCAAATCCACTCTGTACAGTCCATCTGTACAGTCTGCTCCTTCCAGAACTGCAGATTAAATTCTGTAGTATTGACCAGTATAGTATTATAATGTTGAAAATAAAGAAAGGTCTTATATTTTATTAACTGGCAACAACTGTTTGTAGCAGATATAATTTGATTGAACTGAAAATAGTGCCTTTTTAGCTAGTTTTAAGTTATCAGCGATTTTTCTGTGATGTTTGAAAAAATATTGGTAGTGTTATTCTTGAATCAGAATAATCAGGTATCGGACAATTTCTTAATTTATTACTCTTTCTGTGTTTGGTTTTTCTCGAAAATATCTGAGAATAGCATATTTTTACCCAAAAAAAATTACAGCTTCATATTACAACTTATTTAATAATATATTTAGAGTGTTTAAAAAATTGTGCTACTAAATATATCTCAAATGATTGACCATAATTTTCTATGAAATGCATAAAATTAAAAATTTTGATTTGTACAAAAAGTAGTACTGTCCATCAGCAGTCTGTTGATCATCATACAAGGTGTAGTGTCAACAACTATTGATAACCATAATAAGTTTTGAACAGTGCAGCGTTTTGTTTTTGTAAAATTTCTTGTATATGTTATTAAAAAGCACAATGCTTACTGCAGTGATATCTACTGTACTTAGAAATTTGATGAACTTCTTTTTCTTGGTATGATCTGCTGTTCATTCAGTTTTGTAATTTTCATATTTGTATGTACTTTAATTTTTTTAGATGTTGAAGGCCGAGCTGGCATGGCTGCCATTTGTGATCCTGATAATTCAGTTGATTTGAAGCATCTGCTGAATGAACTTTCTAAGGTTCTGCCTTCATATGCTGTTCCTCAATTCATAAGAATATGTGATAAACTGGAATCTACAGGTTAGTACTAAACTTATTTAACCCTTCAGCGGTTGCAAGATTAAGCAATTCTAGCTCCCCAGATACACACAATATCTGTCAGTTGCAAATTTGTAATGGGAGCTGTGTTTGTTTGCATCCACAGCAGTATGTAAATGGAGTGCAAGCTAAGCTGATTGATGACCATGAAAAACTTAACAATCTTCAGAATTTATAACAGATGTGTCCTTCTCAGTCCATTTAAAAAATTCCTGAAGTGGGGAAATCACATTTCAGTTCTCATATTGTTGAGTAATTAAATTTAAGAATGGACAAATGTGACATTTAAAGTAGAAAATTATATTTTTTATTCTTTTATTTTATTTATTTATTCATTTATTTTTAATATTTGTATAAGAAATGTAAAACAGTTCTCTTTTTTGGATTTAAGTGAATTTAATATACAGTATTATGCAGAATGATTGAATAGGTGTTTCAGTTGAAAAAAACATTTTTTGAGAAAATACTGGCTGCCAGCAAAAGTTTTCTGTTTGTTATGTTTAGATTTCATTCAGTTATTACTAGTTTATTCAGTTATCAGGTTTTACTGACTATGAGAATTCAATGTTAGAGGGACTGCAGTGTGCCTGACATTCTGCTGTTTCACTACTGGCTTTCTAGGTTATTAAAACTTAACACCATGATTTTTTTTTTGTTGTTGTTGTTGTTTTGGGATTAAGTTTCATGCATTGTATTCATGCCATCTTAACCAAGAAATCTACATGATCTCAACTGCATGATAAAGCATATACAAGATTAAAAACAAGACTTTAATTATCGTCTTGATAAACATATCACACAAAATATTTGTGATTAAAACAGTTTCCTTTCATTTCATCTGTTGATTGTCACTTCAAACAAAAAATAAATCAATTTGAAATCAGGTTAATCATTGAAGTGCTGTATACTACTATAAGACCATCTTAAAGGAGAGGAGGAAATCACTTTATAGAGCTTTTTGAACCTCATAAAAACCAATGCAGTTGTGGTAGATCTAAACAACTGAATTTTAAATTTCTGATAAAAGATTGGGAACATACTAATTTAAACCAAACTGAAAAATTGTGAGACTACAAATATATATTAGTGCACATAAATATTTTTTACAATTAAGAATAAATTGGTGACATTACCTTTTTTTGGGGGGAGGGGAGATTGGAATTGGAAACAAATAAAAATTTATGGTAAATTATGAGAAATATCATTTTGTACAATGATTTATTTGTGTAACAAATTCTGTCCTAGAATACATTGCATTAAATATATGATATACTACTGTAGTTTAATAATATTGATATTCATATAAATATAAAAAATTAATATTATTTAAAATTTCTCTTTTACAGGCACATTTAAGTTAAAAAAGGTGGATCTACAGAAGGAAGGATTTGATCCTTCTATAGTGAAAGATCCATTGTATTACTTGAACAAAAAACTTAATGCTTATGTAAAATTAGATGCTGAAGTTTACTCAGATATTTGCAGTGGGCGAATTCGTATATGAAATATCCCATGCAATTAGTTTTGCCTATTGTAAAGTATTTTGAGCAAACATTTTAGTGTATAAAGGCAAATACTTTTGTTGCCAGTCAAAAAAGCATAATGTTGGCACAATTACTGAAGATTTGACTGTGAAAAGGAGTTGGACTTTTTATATAGAATTTCAAGTGATATATTTATTTTAAATAGGCCTTATATATTTTTTTTAATTTGAAGTCATAGATTTCAGCTATTACTACTGGCAATATCATTTTTTTGTATGTGTGAACATATTATTCAAGCGGCATGTTGATAATTTGCCAATATTTTTGCTTTCCTGTATGAAATAGAAACTGTTTAGGTTTAGCTTTAATTTATTAGTTTAGGTGTATTAAACATATTCTCAGACATACCACACTTCCTGAATTCCATGTAATTAATTTTTACCTTGTGTATTTCTTTTTAATCTCAAGAATCTCCTGTAACATTTGTATGATAAAATCTTTTGTGCATGATGTTGACTAAATTTTGAAAATTTATGATAAAATATGAAAGTACTTGTTACATTAATTTGCTAATACTTATTCATTAAACTGTAAAAAGAATAAGTGCTTATTTGATATTGACATATGAAAACGGTGCACCTTTTTTACATTTTCATGTTAAAGCACTGATTAGCTTATTCAGTATTAAATTTTTCTTAGTGCCTTGTAGTATTTTAACCTCCCCTCTTTAGGGGACCAAATTATTGGATGCTTTAAAAATTGAAAACTAAATTTAAAACTTTGTCTCATTATCAGTTTCTTTCAATGTTATAGCATGAATTTTTAGTAGGTATAAATGATCAATGGCATTCACTTATATAGTTTAATATATTCATTTAATTCTTGGAGATGTTGAATGCATGAAGCTAATATAATAACAAATAATTTTTGTGTTTCATGTATTTATTTAGTATTTTTTTTTTAACTTGGTGCTCTTGTCAATTAGTTGGGATTACTAAATGTATTTAAATTCTTATTGAGCTTTTGTTCTAAATTTATTTTATTTTCTTATTTGCACAGTAATTTTGGATATGCTTCTCAAATTTATGCAGATTATATATAAATCATATTAAAATGAAACTAAGCTTCGAATTATCTTTGACTGTTGCCATTACAAATAAAAAAAAACTTCTAAAGCCTATTGCAGATCTGTTACATATGTTTGTATTTGAAATTTATGCAACTGTTACTGCAGCGTTTTCTCTTAATGTTTTAATATTTGGAAATTTATTTATCTGTGCCTTTTTGAACGTAAATGCAACTTTTAAATGCATTCCAATATGTTTTGAATGCAGTATTTTGGTTAGAGAATCTATTTTTAGGAAGGTAAATTTTTGAAGCTTATTCTTATGAGAAAATGTATTTTATAATCAAAAAATACCAAAGCAATTCTATGGAAAGTTCTTTTGCACAATTCACTGTTCAGTACTATTTTGCTTAAATATTTTTATGCCTTTTTTGGGCTACTGTAATGATTTCATATTGTTTTATGTTGTGCTTCTTCACCATTAAATGTTTCTAATTGATTCAGCAGTATAAATTAATATAATCGTTATTCAAAAACATAAATTTATGTACATTGATTTTAACATGAGTATATATTCTAAACAATTTACAAGTATTTTATACATTCATTTATGTACAGTTCATATAGTACCACATAGATCAATTGTTCATTTTTGCATGTAAAAACATCATACATACACTGAACAATAAATATTTAATGCAATGATTGTCTATACTGTATTTTTATTTGTGTATTGAATATTTTTTATTAGACTTCTCATGATTTTAATATATGTTAATTTAATTAAATTGCAGTGAAAAGTAGAAAATATTCTTAAGAACTGTGTTTATTGCTTTTCAATCGCTTAGTTTATTTCTCATTAAACCTTTCAGATTAAATTTGAAAGTATACTAGGCTTTACTGAGTGGCAAACACTGGCATGTGGAAGATAAGAGTATTTTATTTCTGACCATGGCAAGGCATTGCTTTTGTAGAACCAAGTTTGTTCATTAAAATTGAGAGATAATTATTTTACATTTTCCCAAATGTCAACAGATTTGCCTGCGAGAGATAAAAATATTTTATTTTGAAAAGTGTTGCCACTGATCACTTTCAAATAGTTGAGTTTGTTAATTAAAAATTAATTAGTTTTACAAAATATAAAATAAATAATAAAAGGGATTCAAATCCGAGCTTCCAGGTGCATATGTTTGGGTGGAGGACTACTTTATTCTAATTTTGATAGGTTTAGGTACCATTGTTTTTTCGCATTGGGGGAACATACATACAAGCACATAGATTCTTCACTATTTGATTTCTTTAAAAATAGTATATTATGATAATATTTAGTGGCAACAATTTGAAAAGTGATTGGCCATTTATGGTGAATCAACACAAAATCAGATTTCAACTAATAGCCCCTTTTTGCGCTAATAATTAAAGGTAGTTGCATGTATAGTTTGAAGAGCATATCCAGACTAACTGAAAAAATCGAGTTGACTTCTGAAATACGTAGGTCACTGAAATTTTTTAAATACATGCAGACTATAAATGGCATAAAAAATTAATAGTTAGATTTGAAAATATGAACTATTTTAGCCTATCAGACTGTTTTTATTATCCCAATCGAAAGCAGTTTAGTGTATAATAAATATTAGGCAGAAGGAAAAATGGAGTTGGTGTGAGAACATTATCGTGCTATGATTTTAAAGTGAGATTAAATAAAGAAGAATGCATTCAACGTTTACAATTAGCATTTGGAAATGAAGGTCCATCTCATACTACTGCATTCAGATGGTCTACAGAATTTCACAGAGGTCGTAACTATCTTTAGGATGAAGAACATGCAGAAAGGCTGTTGTCAGCAGTAATCCCGGATAATGTGTTTGTCGTATAGAAAAAATGAGTAAAGAAACCCTTAAATTACTTAAAGATGGTGGCCACCACATTATTTCTAAAATCGTAACTAACGCACAAACCATTTTTTGATGTTCCAACATGTCAAGAAAGTAAAGTATGTGCTTTTGAAAATGACCCCATGCCCCCACAAGTTGTGAAAATAAAACATGCCATGAAAAAAAAAAAAGATAATAACGTATACTGTTTCTTTCACAAGTTCAGAACTGGTCAAAGCCATCAACCTGGAAGGACAGCAGACAGTCACAGCTAATTGGTACACCACAAAGTGTCTTCCAAAAATTTTTCAAGAACTTGATAGAGGACTCATGTTCCACCATGACAATGCATCTTCTCACTGAGTAAGACTGACAGTAGAGTTTCTTGAACAAAAACACATCAAAGTGATAGAACATCTACCCTATTCATCGGATCTAGCTGTGTACGACTCTTGGCTGTTTTTCAATCTAAAGAACTTGCATGGACATCATTAAGATGAGACTGATAATGCATTTTTAAATCGATTCCAAGAAATGAATGGCTTGAATCATTTAATCTTTGGAAAATTTGCCTACAGAGGTGCTTTGATGGTGGAGAAGACTACATTGAACACGCCTAAAATTTCATCAGTATAACTTTAAAAACCTATGTGAATCTCAAAAACTTCAGTGACCCTCATAAAATGAAAATTAGAACTTTTGTTGGAAAAATATGAAGCTGAATGGAAAAATCCTTTTTCCATAATTCAAATCAGTGCTAGTGTGCATAAGAAGCACTGAAATCTTTATTGATCAGTAATTTGCTTTTCTACTGGCAGTATGTTGTCATGTTTTATATTACCAGTTTTTCTTGAAAAAGTTATATAAGGTACAAAGTTAAAATTATACAAATAGCCAATTAATAATTATATTTGATTCATTATGCTTGCTTAGCTGTGCTTATGCATAGCTGTGAAAAATTAGGTCAGGACAAAAGCAATTCAGAAATCATTTTACAGTAGAAAGTTTCCATATTGTAGTCATTTTAGCATGCTACAGACTGTACACATTTTGCACGATAATAAATGTACCGACTGGAAAGCACAGATAGGATGCAGTATAAAATTACCAAAAACAATCTATTGGAAATAAAAAAATTCAGAAATGCAGGACGACCATCACTAGCTGAATAGTAAAAATTACTGAACACAAGTAGTTCAACATAAGTTCAAATCATGGTGAAGGGACTGGTTGCAGGAGACTTTGTGTTTTTCCCTATGAGTAACATGAACACCAGCCATTTAACTTGATTTTCATTTTTAAATTTTTTTTTTCTTCCATCACAGATTTCTAAATTCTTTCTCCCAATAATAAAAATGCTGTATTATTTATTTTAAAAATGCTACACATTTTTATTCTGCATTAATTTATTTGTATACATTGCAAGCTAAAGTATGTCAGAATTTAACTCCCCTCTTTTTTTTTTCCCCTTGTAGTCCCATGTATATGATGAATAGTCTCTCCCTTCTCCCAGTTCCTTATTTAACCGACAGAAGCATCTGTGAATTCACTTTCACGTATTATATAACTCATTTTTAGAATTAATGAAGCAAGGGTGTTTTCTATCTCTTCATCAAATGTAGTTTCCCATTGATTTTCACATTCCTTTTAAATCTTTGAAATAAAATTATTTAGTTAGATTTCTTGAATAAAATCTGTTAATTTCAGATGCCTGGCCACATTGCACCTATTTATACCTCCAAATAAAGATTTGCTTAATTTTGAATTAAAAGTCCATTTAAGTGCCATCTTAACTTTGACTCTGCAATAATTTCGATTATAAACTATTTTGCCCCCCTCCACCCCAAAAAAGGATTTACAAAATAGTGAGAGCATTTTGTGGTTAATAAAAGATAAATATACATAACGTGCAAAGGATTTGATTATAATTAACTTCAAAGTATAGATTGCTATGTTTTCAAAGGCAAAATTTGGTGCAAGTATTTTCTTGACCCAAGGCCATCGAAAGAAAATTCTTAAAACTGGACAAATGCTGACAGAAAGTTTGGCATTATTGTACTGGATACTTTCTTCTTTTTTTTTTTCTGTGTGTGTGTGTTTCAGCTACAGAAATTAACTTATTAGCTTTCTTTTAGAAGGTGTAGAATACACTGCATTGTTTTCCTCTAGGTCCATTAAATTTCACGTAAGTGCACATTGCAATTTTATCAAAAAGCTGAGGAAGCATTTTTGATAAAATAATGAAATGATTGAAAATAAATCAATGCAGAAAATAGTTACGAATGCTTTATTTTCAACATCATCTCTTTAAAGCGAATCCTTGTTCAAAATTAAAAAGTGACTGAATGATTAAAATTTCAATGAATTTTAGACGAATTATTGATCACTAAATGTTGATGGAAAAGGAAGCTCTGAAGAAAATTTTGATAAGTTGGTTCTTCAAAAAGATAAAATTGTTGTTTCTTAACGATAAAATTATGCAAATTCTTCCCTTTTTCGGCACTTTTTATTTAATCTTTCCTATTAATCTGTATTCAGTCCGTTTTAATCTGCTGTAAAGCATTTTTTGAAAACTTAATATTTGATGTAAAAATCTTACCATTGAATTTTACCTTAACTGGTGTGCTTCAGTTTTATGCATATTAATGATTTATTTTATTTTTATTAAGTTTATAAGAATACAATAAAAACTTTACTTTCATATCTGAATTTTTATCTATATAAAATAAGAAGTAAATTACAAAATTAAATGAAATAATCCAAAAAAAAAAATTAAATTTGGAATAATGAATCGAATCTTCGTTATTAATATATATATATTATACTAGCAGAAGTACTCGATGCCAGTTAAGTTAGATTGAGAGTAATGCATGTAACAACAGAGATTATGATACTGCTGTAATTCTTCTCTAATAACAATGGAAAAAATACGATTCATAGTCATACGTTTTTCAGTCTGATGCGATATGGAACCCACATAAAAAATTTCGGTAGAAAAATAAAGGAATTCTTTCTCATTATATCAGCAACAATGGCACACAGTTTTTAATGATTTTTGTCTTTCTAATCAAATGGTCATAAAAGCTCAAGTTCTATCCAATATTTCACCTATATTAAATTTTAGTCCATTAAATGTAGCAAAAAATTGATTCTAATTGATCTGAAATCAATAACATGAACAAACAAACACACAAACGGACATTCTTCTATATATGTATAGATTTTGTAAAACTTACAAATTTTTGATTAACATACTCTGCGATTTGAAAGCAAGCAGTAGCAACACTTTTTGAACTAAAGCATTTTTATCTCCAACGCGTGAGATTGTTGCTGCTTGGAAAAATGAGTGCGAAAATTAGTGTTTTCAGAGTTTCTAATTAATATCTCAGCCGATTAAAGTCGTACGAAGATGGGAATAGCCGAAATGGCTTTCCACAAATTTTTGGAATTGGGAATAATGTATATAATATTTGGCAGTGCTATTTTTATTTCATCGTAAAACTTGGAAATTTTTTATTAACAAACTCTACGATTTGAAAGCGAGCGGTGGCAACACTTCTCGAAATAAAGCAGATTTTCATCTCGAGCTTGAAAGAGACTGTTGCCACTCGGAAAAATGAGGGCGAAAATTATCGTTTTTCCAAATTTTTAATTAATACCTCTGATTTTAGTTACTTTTTTTTTTTTTTCGAAAAAAGTGGACGTCGACCTTTTCCAGGACCCAGAAAATAATTGTAGAAAGTTTGGTGACGATAGCTGTAGTGACCGAGTTCCCAGAAAATAATTGTAGAAAGTTTGGTGACGATAGCTGTAGTAGTGACCGAGTTATTAGAGGACAAACCAACAGACTTTCTTCTTTATATATATATATATGTTAAAATTAATCTGAATCATGCATCATGTGATGTCAAGTCAAATTTATTAATCTGAAATCCTCTTAAAGATGCAGCCCAATTTTTCATACTTCAAATTTGGCAACTATTATGTAATATTTTGGTAAGAGAATGTTAATTCTGGGAATAGGAGTTTTGAAAGCTTACTCTTACGAGAATATAAAATGCCGAAATAATTCTGAAAAAAACTTCTTTGCATATTTCAAAACTATTTTTATGTTCCTATTGACCTGCTGTTCCCATTTCATTGTATCTGCATTATGCTTCAACATTGCTCCAATCAACAAAATAAATTAATATCATCTTTATTCAAAAATATATATACATTGATTTTTAACATGATTATTCTAAAAAATGTACAAATATTTTATACATTCATATATACATACAGTTTTATGTAGAGTCACATACAATAGTCCATTTTTGTATTTAAAAAATCATGCATACATTGGCTAGTAAGTACTATTATCTTATGCAAAGATTGTCTTTGGTTTATTTTTTTAACAGTATTATTCATAAGACTAGATGCGTATGTAATTGACAATTTTGAAGTTTTTTTGAAGTAATTAGGTAATGTTGCTTATCACAGCACATGTAATTAAATGTTGGAAATCTAGGAAGAAATTTAAAAACCCTTTCCATCACTTTTAAGATACAAAGTGGAATTCTACTTTCTGCAATGGATATCAGTTTTTGTTATAAAATTTTCATAATTATGTTACAGGAAAATTGACACAAAGTTTCATTATCTTTTCATCACTCAAAGAAAAAAATATTCTTAAATGTTCGCTCTTTCTATGGCATGTTATTGTTTGCTCTTATTGTATCAGATTTGTGCATGCTTTCTTTAAATATATCAAACTAAAGTGTTATAAGAAGACAATATTATATAATTATATAAGATTTTGGATTTAAGGGCAGGAAAGAAAATATTATTCAAGGAATTAATGTACTTTGTATTTCATTTACAGCAATGTTTTCATACACAGATGGTAAAATATTTACATACATTATTATAAACTTAAAAATTATATTTTCACACACATACACACATATAGTTGAACTTAAGATAATAAGTGTAGTTGATTTTCTTAAGAGACAACAACAGTCCGGATATTGCAAAAATTCAGATAATTGGGTTTCATTATTTTTTTTATCTAATTTATTAGCTCTTTAAAAAATCAATTCTGTATTTTATTATATTAATTAAATGTGAAAACATTAAAAGCTTAGAAAATGAATAATAAGCCTAATTTAATTTAGTTTAGAAAAATGAATAAGCAATCCAGATAGTTGAAGTCTGGATAGTTGCACATCTACAGTGTATATTGAATAGATTTTCTCTTAAGAGTTACAATAGAAAAATAACATGTAGCTTGCTTCAAAATTTTATATATTCATTCTGCTATGAATAAAAGATGTTTATTGATACCTTGAATGCAAGATCAAACAAACACGTGTCTACACAATAAGTGTTGAATAGTTTGTACTTGAATTTTAGAGTGTGAGGCATCAGTAACCAAATTTGATTAGCTGATTTCTTTGTAAATTAGTTTGGACATGGCAGGACAAGCAAACCACAGACTTGTAGGTTTCTGGGACATACAAGATTTGCTATATGAATCAATCATTTCAGTTCTAAAAAATAACTTGCGTTTCTTTCATTTCCAGAGTTACATTAGGAACTAACTTCCTTTGGCAGAGTCACAGAAGATGTGAAGTTTATAACTGCTTTTGTACCTAATCTTTTATTCATTAGATTCAGGTCATGTGAGTATAAAATTTTTTTAAATATTTCTTGGCATCAAATTAACCTAGTCGATAAAATATCCTTCATTAGTGGCAATGTTCCGTTATATCTACAACTGAAGCCTTCTTCCAGCCAAACACAAAGTAGCCAACACCTGCTCCAAGTACTACAGCCAAGCACAACCAAACATTATAAGTCATAAATATAAGCATCAAGAAATAACTCACTACTATTTGGACAATATGCAGAGAAGTTTGTATGGCATGCGGCCAGCTAAGCATTCGATGCCTGAAAAAAACAAATGAATGCTAAATAGGATACATTTTTTAGTTCAATTCAGTACATCAAATTAATTTAAGTTTAATATCAGTATTCAAATTGGCGCGCCGCGTGTCGCCCCAAGGAATTTTATCCAGCTGGAGAATATTTTTCGATTAACGTATATGTTGTAAATACGATACTGTAATATTTTGAAGTCCAAATTTATATTATTTTCTAAATTTATAAACGTGACTAATGTACCAGAAAATCTATAAATGAAACTAATTAATTTACAGTGCAATATAAATCTTATTCAAAGGTTTGAATATACAGTTTTATTAATTTTTTATTTGTACTTATCAAAAAAATAAATGAGTTACGATTTTTGCACTAAGCGTAATCGCCTTTTTTTTGGGGGGGAGAGGATATTAACAAAAAATTATAATAATAAAAAATGTAATTAAAAATAATGAAATAATAAAAAAATAATGTAATAAAAAATAACAATTTTTTTATTACTTTTCAACTGTGAAATGCATTTTTATTTATGCATTCACTAAAAATGTAATAGATAAGAGGAAGAAACTAATTTGTTATTATTTATTCTCGAGTTTTGTCTCACTTGGTAAATTTTCTCCAATTCTAAAATTTATTTCTAATTTTATTAATTTAATTCGGAAAATAAACAAACTTTAATTCTATAAATAAACTATTCTAATATAATTTCCGATTCGTCCAGAGAACAAAAATTGGAATTCAATCCTAATAAATCTAAAATTATGATAATTAAAAGAAAGCATGTCAGCTATACAAATCAACATTTGTACTTGGATAATACCTTACTCAAAACGGTAAATGAAATTAAATATTTAGGCATTATTCTTGATCATAAGTTTTGCTGGAAACATCATATTATGTATTTGTCCAATAAGCATGAAAATATACTTAAAGCACTTAATCGTGTCTCTTGCAATACTTTTGGTTTAAAATCTAATGTTATTGATATGATTTATATGCATGGTATAGTCCCCTTTGCTATGCTTCTAGAGTATGAGGGAACAGCTTTAGAAAAGAAGAATAATTCCCGTATCTTGCGTGGAATTCAATAAAGAATTTTAATAAGAGTTGTGAGTAGCTATAGAATAATTAGTTATGAAACCTGTTTCCCAATTTCGGGGTTCCTCCGATTAATCTTCATGTTTTAAATGACAAAAAGTTTAAAGATACTATCAGCAAATTTATGTTCAAAACTAAGGTGTTGCTTGAAGATCTTCATCATACTGTCGATTGTTTGCCAATTCAAACTATCATTTATGACAATTCTGTTGATGATAATTTCCCAGTTGTGTGTTACACAGATGGCAGTAAAATTAATAATCGAGTTGGGTTAGCTTATGTTGTTTTCCATCATGGCTCGGAATTAGAATGCAAACTTTTTAGAATTCCCAATGAATGCAGTGTTTTCTAAGCCAAAATACTGTGCATTAGAGTCAATTAAGTGGATATCTAACAACTGTTCATTAAGTGCTAAATTTCTTATTTACACTGATTTTCTTTCATCCTTGTATTCCCTTAGGAATAACTTCTCATGTAATAAATCAATTGTCACTTCCATGCCATTCTTAAAGACCCTAATAATAAAGGTGTTGATGTCATCTTTTCTCATGTATGTGGCCACACTGGCAGTCTAGGAAATGAAAGGGCTGATTGGTTGGCAAAATAAGCTACAAATCTTCAAGTTAATACTCCAGTGATACTGCGTAAGTCATTCGTCAAGAAAAAAATAGGATGAATTATATAGAAATTCTACTATTGCCTCTTTGACCAAATTATTTTTTCCTTCCATTCCTCACAAACTGAATAATAAGCACTTTTTCTGCAATTTTGAAATTATTAAATTTCTAATTGGACATGATTATTTCAACTCATATCTGAAGAGATTTGGGTTATCTAATGCAGACTTGTGTTCCTGCAGCTTCGAGAGAGCCTAAAATGTTGAACATTTGTTGTTCTATTGTTCGAAGCTTGCGGAAAGATGAAAAGAACTCATTTCTAAGTTAAACTCTGTGAACATTATATTTCCTCCCCCTCTTCACATATTTGTCGAAGATAAAATGGCATTCTATTTCTTCTGTATATTTATCTCTTACGTGCTATCTGTGAAGTTGTAAGTTAATTTTGCTTTGTGTTCTTGTTTTTTTTTTTTTTTTTTTTTTTTACTTAGCCCTGTAAGCCTTGCATAACATTATGTGTTGTAAATGAAAACTTTAATTTGTGGTAGCCTCTTAACTCTCCATTCTAATTTAACTGGTTTCCATTTCTGTTCTAAAAAATTAACTGCTCATAATAAATCTCTCTAAACACATTATCTCAAAATCAATCCATGTCGTGATTCTTGCAAAGCGTTTATAAAGCAGATACTTACATAAAGTTTCAGACAATGATAATTTCAGTTATTTAAAATTGGAAAATCAAAATAAAGCTAAACCAAAACAAAATCATTCTGAACTGGGGCTTTCTTCTTAGACATATCGTCATTTACTCTCTGCTCTCCCTGTCTTGCTAGATTGTTCTCACCATGTTTCTTATCACAACATATTAAAAATGTAAAAGCTCTTCAACAACAGAAATATATACTGCACCAAATTTATCGATGATGCACCAACAATGTTCAGCTACAGCAAAACCTATGTTTTGTCAAGAAAATAATTGTTTTACTGGCAATACTTGCAAGTATTTTGTTCTCTTACAAATTATTACACATGCATACATATAAGCTGACAAATATTAGAAAAATTTATAAATAATTTGTGTTCAATTTTAGCTTCTCTATGGGCTCAAACATTATAAATATATACTTTTACCTTTCTACTTTGTGTACTTGAGTAACACGTCCACTTTCACCTGTAATAGCAACTGTAGAAAACTGAATGTTGGATACATATTGCTTGAACAGATATTCTCTGAAATATTTCAGTCCTTCATAGAGCATACCCATCAAAAATATACCTATCACAGATGCTATCATGCCTGAAACGAGAAATATATATGTATATTGCATTACTTTGTAATTTAGAACAAGATATAATGATTTTTCTGCCACATATTTCAGAAAATGATAAATATACTTTCACTTGAAACAAATTATTTGTCCTTAACAGATTTTTTATTTATTTTAAAAGAAACATAGAATAAAATTTTTTATTTTTATACACAGAAAATTTCTTTCCTCCATTTGCAACCTCTTCAAAACATAGAAACAACCTTTATAATTTGCATGGTTGCTGTGGTCCAGTAACTCTGTTAATCATGTAAACATTCAAATGATAAAGATGTATTTAAAATAAACAAAAGGCAGAATTTTTACCTCCAACAGTTGTTATTTGCCATCCTTTGAAGAGCACATATTCTGTCACTCCAAAATGGAAATACATCTGGTTTTTAAGGCAGAAAACATAACGTTAACATAATCTTCACTGATTCAATATTACGTTGTCAATACATATATACAAAAAACTATAAATTTCAAATGTTAACTAAAACTCTGCACAAATTAATTAACTCTGTATATAATTTTGAATCTGATTGCTTTTATGAAACAGCTTTCATAGAAAATTTTATAAAAGAAGGGAGTACAGAATATGCTTATTCCTTTCAATATGACCACCTCCCTAAGATGATCCTTTCTGTAATGAAACAGTATTTTCGAGAACATAAATGAACAGCGTTAAATATCACTTTCTGGAGAAAACCACCTGTAGCCATGGGTGGCCCTCTAATGCAGGATTCATTGTATACATATAGGCCGATTCAAAACTTGAGGAACAAACTTCTAGGAGGGATTGGGTATACCTAGACGATTTGGAAACCCATAGCAATGTAGGGTAGGAAATGCAATCTTAATAAGATAAAGGGATATTTGTGGCTGTCACAAGTGATGGGGGACGGAGACACGTGTGTTTAACAAAGGCAAGCAAGTATATGTCCCATGCTTAGGAAAATCGTCAATGGCCGAAGAATTGTACGGCCAAAAGCCTTGATATTGTAAAATGCTGTAATCCTATGCAAGAAGGCCATACTGCGGACTATCATAGGTGCCCTAAACTTACAGTAGCAAATCTGGCTAAAAATGGTAATGCAAAATCAACTAACATTTAGAGACCCTAAAAATAAGTCCTGCTTTTCCACGATGATGAAGGTCCCCGCATTTCGTTACATGGCGTAGGGCATGGAATATCAAACGTTTTTAAATGCACTATTTTGAAATGGAGCATCTTCAGTGCTCCCGCAAACATCCGACGGACGCCCAGCGTATTTCAAAACATTGAAGATTCCATGTGGTGCCGATGTTATAAAATTTCAGCCAACTTTATTTTCTGGAAAGTTATGATTTATTTAAAGCTTACGGTCTTTAAATGTCATTTTGGGATTACATTGTATTCATATTTTCCATCCTCATACAATGAATGATATACTATTATAATGAAAATACGAATCTGAAGAGAATCTTATGTAAATGAGAATACGACAATACGCAGTACTATCTACAACGTATATGAAAACAAAAGACGCATAGACATAGAATGTATGTACTAACACAATGTTGGTGGTATCGTAAAAACTGCAGGGCAAGAGGAATTAATCCAGAGTATACAAAATGTTCATTGCTATGTTTATGCACTCCTATGTACGTTTAAGCGTAACTGATTCCTACGCTTAAATGTACTGAACTCTTCCTAAATTAATTAGAACGGATCAAAAATCTACATGAATTTAATACACTGTTTACAGAACACATATATTGAAAATGGATCAGTACCTATGAAAAACTAAGTAATAAATATTTTTTTTAAATGTCATCACACAGTGTACTGTTTAAAAAGTCTTTATTGAACTAGTTACAAAAATTAAACACATTTTTAAAATTTCTTTTGTAATAAATTAGCCCAGCGGGTGTTATCCCAGAAGGGCCATTAATTTTGTTTCGGCATTTTGTGGCGTTTCACTTTTCAAATTGTTGCCACCAAATATTATCACCTGTATTAGATTTAAAGAAATATTAAATAATGAAGAATCTGCATGAATGTATGTGTGTTATTCGCATTGTGATAAAACAGTAGTACTAGAGGTGTCAAATTTTGAATGACGTATACATCTCAATTCGAATATGGGCATCTGGAAGCCCACATCTGGAATTTGTTTTATTATCTATTTCATATTTTGTAAAGCATTTATGAGTTTTTGATTAACAAACTGAAAGACTTAAAGGTCAGCAATGGCAACACTATACGAAAAAAAATATTTCGAGCGTGCGGGACTGTGTATCGGAAATTCTAAAGATATACTTTTTTTAAATTATTTTGTGATACTGCTGCTGAACTGAGTTTTATGGTTTAAGTGCGCAGAACATGATATTTAATAAATAAAGGTAAACACAGAACGTTAAAAAAAAGCCCTTTTGGGAGTAATATAAAAATCTGAAATTTTTCAGATTTTTTTTTCTGTTATATTCTTTTTTTTTTTTTTTTTTTTTTTAGAATCATGTTGACATTAACACACAATAACAAATACTACTGAAAAAGTTATGACATTATTAAACTCTTTCAGACATACAGTCTGATGGCTCGTTTACCTACTTATTGTCCTATCGCATCTGTAGAGCCACTCAATGCTTGCAAATTTGAAAAAAGTCAGAACTCCTGAATCTGGCAAAAAGAGCTCTTTTGCCCTAGCCAGATTTCACTCCCATATCATGGCCTCAAGTTCTGTCCTTTCAGTTAACTCGGCCTCTCGCACCGCACTTCTGAATTGACCTATAGAAGTTGACACAAGAAAGCCTCCGCTTAAAACACCGAAAACATCAAGCAGTTGCAAGCCATAAATCACCATGGTTAGCTATCACCAAAGTCCCATAATAGGTCATCTACACCATTTTACATTCATTTCTTGTTCGTTCTTTCTGCTGAATCTGTGGAGTAACCATAAAATTTTAATACTCCGCATCACAGTTCAACTGTTATCTTAATAATCTGAAATTTCATACAGTTTTCCCCCTGTGAACAGCAGTTTTAGATCTGATGAACTGCTACTGTCGCAGAACAAAGTTATGTTTCAAATATTTGGTCATTTCAGTAGACTTGCAGGAAAATTTGTGGACATTTTTTTAATATCTATTTCCTTAATATATCAAAAGATAACGATTTATTACGCATATGATTATTTTTATGTGAGCATATGTAATAAAACATTTCTTACTTCCATATGCATATGCATACTCCCATTTCCATGGTCCATATCCATGTCCATGTCATCCTTCTTATGATCATGCTCCATTTTATGAGATTCATCCATCACCATTTCGTGATGGTGGCTGCCCATAGAATCTTCATGAAGATGGCTGTAATCAGGTGAAGGTGTTACTGCCCAAACAGCTGATAACGTTAACAAAATGAGGCTTCTTGTAATGAGTAATGTCATTCTTGCCCAAGTGTGTGATCTGCCCCTTGTCTGAAAAAAAGAAAAGCAATTTTACCATTAAATAATGATCGTAAATGAATACCTATACTGCTTTAAAAAAGTGTGCACTTTTATTACGAACGTTAATTCGCCCTTTGGTACTTCCACGCACTATTACTCCGTTAGTAACCGACTGATTTCTTGCCCAAATCTGCATACAACGGACAAATGGTTGATGCACCAGAAAACACTTTTTCTTATTTAATATTTTTTATTTGTGATTAGAGATTTCTTGTTAAAGAAAAGTTTTAAAACAGTATCAATGTCAAAATCGCTGTGCTGCTTTTAAAACTCAAACTGAGTTATAATGCGAGTACAGCTAGTCAAAACGTGCCTCAAGTATATAGCCAAGGACATTTCTTAAATTAAGAAATGTCCTTGGCTGTATACTAAACCTTGGCTGTATATTAAACTTTGTTGAAAAATTGTACATAAACTATAAATCGATGGTCTATAGCAGTGGTCTTGAAACTTTGTCGATTCATGGAACCTTTAGAAAAATAAAATTTTTAAGATAAGTTTTAAAGTTATATAGTTTTTAAGATAAAGTTTAGAAAGATAAAGTTTTTTTCGGAAACCCCAACTCACCCTTAGAAAAATATACCTGAAAGTAATATTTAAAAATATACACCTATAACATAAATCAATACGTTATAGATTTTTTATGTAAAGTCAGTTAAAACAAATACTGCAATTAAAAAGCTTTAACATAAAATTAATATAATTTACTCATTAATGGTATTAAGTCGTGCTCCAGGAGTCACCTACATTACGTTTAGTGACTTTTGGCATTACGTGCAGTGACTGAAGTTTGCATTCATTTCAAAGGTAACTAAATGTATCTTTATATTTATTTAGTTAATAACCACTAGTCAACTAGTGTTAGTGATTTACAGTTTTCTTTTCGAATTTGTATTTTGACTTGTAGAACACTGGGACTGACTTACGAAACCCTAGGTTCCGCGGAGCATAGTTTGATGATACTGGTCTAAAAGTTCAATTCTTAGTATACATAAAATCATGCGAGTATTACAGCTTTTGTTTGTTTGTTTATCTGCTACTTAGAAGTATTTACTTTATACCGTAGGTCAATTTTATAAGCAATAAACAAAATCTTTTTACGTATACTAATTAGAATAGGATATAGTGGTATTCAATGTATAGTATATCTGAATAGTGAATACTATAATCTGACTTTTATTCATAATTATACATCCATTTTTTTATAAAAGTAACTGGTAAGTTTTGTAATCATGTAATTTAAACCCATAAATTCATTAACAATTACGTAATTTACATACCCATAATTTTGGAAACCCTAGTTTGTAGTATAAATACAATCACTGATAGACAATCAAAATGAATTATTCGTTTGTTTAGAGCTAGGGGTTCGGCGAATATAAGGGGGCGGCTAATTTGGCCTACGTCCTAGGCGGCTGAAATCCACACTATGTTACTCTGACAAACCACTGACAGATAAAAGTTTAAATAGCGGTGTTACTTACATAATACAGAGGCTGTTCGCTTACATTTTAGACGATTTTGCTTTGCTATTAAAAAAATCGTCAGCTTGGAAAATTTTTTCTAACTGAAACTATATTTTTGAAAGCATAAATTATCGTATGCAACTTGACAGTTTTGTTTTTCATGCAAAATGGCTCTTTTAAAGAGGAAATGGATGGAAGGCTATGTGTGTGCTTTTTCTGAAGAAAATTATTCGTATCTAGTTATTAAAAACGCTATGCAAGCCATGATTTTCGGTATCTAAAGCTACACGACAGGTAATATTGTCTAAAAGGAAGGGGAAAGAAAAAGTCAAAGTAGATTTCAAAGAAAAATATTCAAGTGGAAAAATTGTTCCAAATATATATCAAAGGGAAAAAAACGAAATATTTCGAATCTTGCAAAAGGTAAGAACTTTAATGTTAAAATCCACCAAATCGAAGGAAGTTTAAAATTCATTAAAATGCTCATTCTCAATTGCAAACAATGTTGTCATTAATGCTGATTTGAAACTTAAAATTGCGAAATAATTATATGCATCGTCTTTCTTCACGAGATATCGCAGAACGTACTGCAGAATTCCTATGGGAAACATTTATCCTGACAAAAATGGAAAAATGTTTCACAATAGGTGAATATTGGATGTATTTAATAGATTGCTGTAAAGAAAGATCCATTTATTATCACCAAACAGGAAAGAAAAAAATTTAAAACATGTTTCAAAGAATAAAATTTTTCAAATGGATTTATGATTGCTGCTGGTTTATATAGCGGC
>KK115910.1:586641-616154 GCA_000611955.2 Stegodyphus mimosarum | reverse complement strand
CAGGAATGTATTTTCTACGCAGTATTCAAATATAAAATACCTTCTGTTACAAATGTAAATATGAAATACCCACAGTGCCATCAAGCAGCAGAACTGCATTAAGATGAAGAAAGCAGCCACACATCGGCTGTTAATTTCCTGAAAAAAATTGGAACAAGAAACGGGTATCAACTCCATACCTTTCACTGATATCCCTACTAAAATCTTATGATACATCAGCCAAGGATTTCTGAGCTTTCGGACTTTCAAAAAGCGGATTGTCGAAACGTCGACCTACAATGGCTACCACCCACCTTGGATTTTGGAAAGCAGTTTAAGAGAAATGGGATAAAATAACCTCTTCCCATATTGCCAAATTACGAAAATTTTGGGTAAATTATTTCTGTAAATACAATAAAAATTGTCTAAAAAACGTGCGAAGATCCTCTGTACAAGAGATGAGAGTTTATTTAACATATCACTCGATAGATGGCAGCACTAAATTTATATATTAAGGCAATTTCTACGTATTTGGTTTTATTTAATTTAAGGAAATTGCATGTCAGGGGCTCTATGCAATTCCTCAGTGAGCTGGATAAGTTGCCCATAATTGGCAATATCCTAGCAATAGTTGACTAGACTAGACTAACATTACATTAATGTGAACTGGAACAGAATTACCACACAACATTGATGCTAAAATTATGCATCCCCATTATGCTTAATCCCCATTTTATGAAAATAAGCATAATAATATCTCAGTCTGATCTTATAATATTTATATTTCAGTTCATTTAAAACCAAACTATTCACAATACTGAAAAATCGGTTACCTAATCATTTCTCTAAACTTTTCCTATATGGTAGCATAAGTGCTTCAAAAAAATGGCTGTTAACAGTATTTTTATCAAAATACTTTACACTTTTAAAGCCAAGCATATTTAATTAAAATGTTAACTTATTATACAGCTAAAAAAATCAAATTTTCATTTTAAAATTCTCTTCCGTTTACTTAGATCTTAAGGAAAATAATAACAAGAAGAAGAAACGATTCGGCCTGGTTTTTCCCTTTTTAGTTTAACATTTGAAAGTTATCAATAACTAGTATTCTTGCAATGTAAAATATACTAGTTCATCAAAGAATACATATTAATTTTTTTAAGAAATACTTATTCGCAGCTACATGCGTGCATGTGCAAAATTTCGAATTCTATAAACTATTCTTCACAGAAATAAAAATTATTATAAAACCACCAAGTATCAGTTAATAAAGTTTTTATTCATCCTAATTTTTTCTAACGGCATTTCATGGATGATAGAAATATCAAAGCTTGAAGCGCCGTTGGTACGCGAGCTAGAATAGGCTACTCGTTATACAGCTCCAGTGAATTTCATTATAAATTTATTTGACTACCGGTGATATATCTATTTGCACAAATGCTTAAATTAGGGATATTTCACTCTCTTCCTAATGTGCTCGAAGTTAACGTAACCATCGTTTGTTAACATAGCTTCATTTTCTGATAGTGAAGAAAACTGTTTTCCCACTAACGAAAAAGCTGCCTGTTTTTGATAAGACGTAATTTTCACTGCATAGTGCAAAATCGACACCATTTTCTTCGTGTAATGTACCGATTTGTTTCGGCAAATTGAAAATATATGTATTTAAATATTAATGAAATATTAATTTGAAAAACTGATTTTTTCTGTAGAAGCAGAAGGCATTTTAGTAAAGATTGTTCGGTTTAAACATCCAAATATCAAAATAATCAATGATAAACATAAGCAAGTTAATTAAACTGCAATATCATACAATTATTTGCTATATACACATGTAGAAGGAATACTCTGTATGTTTACTGTTTTATGTTCGTAGTTTACTTGTTTTAGCAGAATAGAAAGTATTACAATTTGACAGAAATATTTATTGCAAGCCTTGAGAGCAAGCGATCCAGTAAACGAAACGCACATCTACGTCTTTTGAATAATCAAGTTTCTTTTTTATAAAATAAGAACACATGACAGATTCACGATGGAATAATATCATGAGAAATTTTTTGCCAGCATTTCGCTTTGTCACTTAAAACAGATCATTCAAATATAAGTTTCTATATTCTATGCCTTGAATTTTGGGGAAAATAATTCTGAAATTATTAGGTCTGGCATAACTAACTTGAAATTGTTTCAAATGATAAACTAAAATCTGCATAAGGTAGAGATAATTTATTTTCAGTCTTATAATTTTTTAAAATTTAAATATTAAATAAAATATTTTTTTTTAAATTTTGATCATAAACTCTAAGGTTTTAAAAATTTATTTAATGTGTCAAGATTACAATTCTCTTCTCCCTTAATTTTGTGGCCGAGTAATAAGCAAATAAAAATACCTGCAAATGTTACAACTATAACGTAGATAATAGCTATAAACTCACGGAACTTCTTTCTTCTACTGTCTTTTACATTAAGATGTATTTATTAGTCCATCATAATGGTGCTCTAGGACCTTTCACGGTGTTTAAAAACCATGTGCAATCGCACAATCATTCACGAAACGTGAGTGTCGTAAGAGTGATAAAGTCATGCAATGTAATGCACAAGATGAAATCTTGAGATTGCTAGTCCCAACCTCTATTGGCGTGAAAGCGAGTTGTTGTGATACTCACTTGAGGATAAAGCTCAATGAAAAAATACAATAAAACATAGCTATAGCGCAAAAATATTTACAAAATAATATCTGAAACTCAAAGTTCTCGGGATTAAGTACAGAACTCCTGATCTCAAAGTTTTTAGAGAAGTGCTCTTCTACTACGTTGTTGGTCCGCATGAAGATCTCACTTACAGGGCTTGGATAAAAATATAGAAACACCTCGTAAAATGCATGTTTAAACTGAAATGTTTATTCTTGCAAAAGCCGCTGGTGACGGAGATGTGTTTGCTCACTAACGTCACCTGTACAACATGGCGGTGACATCCTCAGCATCCTCAATACGTTGCAAGCGTCATTCGTTATCGAGACAGTGTTCTATGCAGTTATCAGTGCATCATACCGGATTAAATGAATTTGAATGTGAAGAAATTATTGGGGCTCGCCTGGTGGGTGCATCTGTAACCAAGGTAGCAGAAGTGTATGGTGTTTCAAGAGGCACAGTATCTAAGATTTTTAATTCATACAGGAAAACCGCATCCAAAAATATGCGTTTTAGCGATCATGACAGACGATCATTGAACTGGATTGTGATGAAAAACAAAAGAACTAAAGCCGCAAAAGTGACTGCTGAACTGAATGTCGCACTCGCAAACTCTGTCAGTACAGGGTATTTGTTGGCCAGGGCATTTTGATCACTTTTGAATTGCAGCAATTCAAAAGCCACTTGTCAGTGATCAAAATGACTGTAAGAAGAGAAAGTGATGCCAAAGCTGGACCATAAAGCAATGCAAGACTCATCTAGTTGGATCAGTCTTTCTTCGCATTGTTTCCGACTTCCTGGCGAGTTTACGTCTGGCTAACGCCGTCTCAAGTGTACGATAGGCACTGTTTGGTACCGAGATTGAAACATGGTGGTGTGGGAAACGTGGTTTGGGCAGCCATATCGTGGTATTCCAAGGAAATTATTACTGTGCAAGGTCACATTTCTGCCAAGGATTATGTGACCATTTTGGCTGATCACGTCCATCTCATGGTACAAATTTTGTTCCCCAATGGTAATGCCGTATTCCAAGACGACAGACCACATGTTCACTCAGCTCACATCGTCCAGGACTAGTTTTCTTAGCATGAGGGTTAACTTTCACATCTATTTAGGCCCCGCAGTCATCAGATATCAATATTATTAAGCCTTTGGGGGCTATTCTGGAGGGAAATCTGCGTGAACGCTATCAAGTCCTGCAAGCTATTTTGAGTGCCAGCAGTTTTCCTATACCGTGTTAGTTAGAGTAATATGTTTTTATTTCGTTGTTTCCATATTTTTGTCCAATCCCTGCACATGATAATATCAGAAATGCCGATGCAATCTAGAATAAACTGATTCTTCAGCAGAATGAAAAATTTACAAGATGTATACAAAATGGCCAATGCACATTATGGTGAATAGTTTTGGTATCATCATGGTGAACGTACTTTCGGTTATGGGATCATAGTCTATAATTCATGTAACTGCAGTGTATTGCGAGTTCATTTTGCTGAGTAAGTAATTTGGTTGTTAGTGATCCTAACTGGTCAGCCATTAGAATAGATCAGATTCATGAGTCCAAGAACCGTCAATAAATCCAAAGTAAAAGTACATCTTTTCAATGGGTCCTCTTTTACAAATTCCAAACAGTTGAGATGTTCAGGAGTGAAATGATCAGTATCATATTTCCTACAGTATTTCTCCGGTCAAATTTACAGCATTTCAGGTGTTCACTTAGGAGCCTTGTCAAAGTACTCTGGTGAGCATGATTCCCCCCCCCCAAAAAGCAATAGCCTCCCCCCAATGCCAAAGTAAAAATCATGAACCGGAGGAGAATGCCAGGTAAAGGCAACAGTAGATTTAACTCTTGAACAGATCTTCAGAAAGATCACGGTGCCAGCGGTCAGAGTCATTTAAAGTACCTTCCTTAGCTAGGGTATCAGCCATTTCATTACCACTCAGGTCAATACATAAAGGAATCCATTCCAGATGTACATCATGATGGGAAGAAAGTTTTTGCAGTAAATCCAAAACAGAAAGTGAAGTCTTATCACTAATACAAGGACAGTTTTACATATGCTGTACAGAAGTGCGACTGGCAGCCAAAATTCAGATATCTTTCCAGACAGTACAAATGCACTCAACTAGAATCTCAGAATGAAGAACAGAACAGTGACCAGGATTTTTAGTTTCCATGCTTAATAAGTTATATGCTGTGGTGAGAAATGTACTTCGGAAGTGTTCTGACTTTTAATGCGGTGTGTATTGGGAATTTCTCACGTAAACAGGAAGCGTTAATTACAGTACGGAAGATTTTATTTTTGAAAACTTCTAATTTTGGGCGGAACATTTTCCCGTAGCTGCCCATGTAGGAAATCTAAAAGTATAGTGCGAATTAGCATAAGGTGCAGTGGTCTGTTCTTTGAGATTTAGTCAATTGGTGATGATTAACTCCCAAGAATTTGTAAGGAAGAATATCGTTATCAATGACAACGGCAATATTAATTTCAATATTCTTACTGCATCTCCGGTAGAAAAAAAAAAACACAGCATTTTCCGGTATTTAAATGTATTTACCGTTTAAATGTATTTACTAGTGCGCAACTATGTTTATGTATAGCTGAAGATTATGGAGGACAAATTGAGAGTTCATTGACCTCGCTAGTACTGCGGTGTCGTCTGCGTATTTTAAGACTTGAGGCGGCAGCGAAGTCAAACAGTCATTAATGAAAATGTTAAACCGTGTGGAAGCTAGATCTTGTGAAACGCTCGAATTCGTGACATGTTTAGAAGGAAGGGTTTCTGCACATCTTATTTAGTACATTATTTTAAGAAGGAATTTATGAGTTTAATAAATCTGACGAGGAGATGAATTTCTGCTAATTTATGAATCAGAACCTTGTGCCATAATTTGTCGAAAACTTTCTCCAGAAAGAAAGCAGGCTGCAATAAAGCCATTTTGTAAGAAAAAGACGAAACTGGATACGTTAAAAAGTTAACTGAAAACAGTTTCAACAAATTGAAATTAACAACAACAGTTTCAAGATGCATTTTAAATAGATTTCTCAGTAATAAGTTTCTCAATAAATGCCCAAACTGAAGAATTTTTCCAACTCTCATCATTCACGAAACGGCTGAAATGTTGTTCGTAAAGAATACGAGAATACATTCATCAGCTTTTTAAGAAACTAGATCAGATCGCTTCGGAATTAAACGCTTTTGACACAATGCTAAGTGAAGACTTTTAAATGCCGAAAATTTTTAAATAGTTACAAACACCCTGGTAAAATATTTAGTTTTTTGAACAGAAATAAGCAAGATTTATAAATACAGATATTAAAAGTGACATTTAAGGATAAATTATTTTAGCAGATCAATAGAATATAAGGGAAAGTGAGAGCTGGTAAGTAGCATCAGTGTCAAAACTAACTAGAATGAATGAAGCATATACGACAATACCCACTGAGAAGAAACAAAATAGAATATAATAAAAAACAAAATAGAATATAATAAAAACAAAATAGAATATAATAAAAACAAGAATAAATAGTCAAAACTAGAATAAATAGAATATAATAAAAACAAAATAAAATAAATAGAAAAGAATAAAAACAAAATAGAATAAATACAATATAAATAAAAACAAAATAGAAAAATAGAAAAGAATAAAAACAAAATAGAATATAATAAAAACAAAATAGAATAAATATAATGTAATAAATAAAATATAATAAAAATAAAATAAATAGAATATAAGAAAAATAAAATAGAATAAATAGAATAGAATAAAAACAAAACAGAAAGAAATAGCAAAGAGAACTAGGAAAATATTTTAAAAAAGTGTTATTCATTTTCTATTTAGTCTTGCAATGCATTTCTCTATTTCAATGGCCTTATTTTAATATCTGATGGAAATAAACCAGCAAGTTTAACTGTTCACAGTCTGGCAAAGAAAGTTATGATTTAAATGAAAGAGTAAAACACACACAGAAGGAATTAGAAGACACAGAAGGACACGCAGAATTAATAATACTGAATTTTTTTTAAAAAGAAGAAATAGGAAGAATATTTTGACAACAGTTCGCTGAAAGCATCTTGAAATAATTCCGGAATAAAAATTTGTCTCACCTGCAAAATCTGTTTAAAGTAGTTGCCGACGTATTGTCCCAGGGTAAGTGTGAAAAAAATTATCTGTCTCCGACTACAATAACCTTCTATCGAATATCTCTTAGCGTCACTGATTAGCGTTATCGGGAAAATTACAAGGTCTTGGTGAGTGCGATACAACCGCGGAATGAAGGTGACAGACCTGTGATAGAATTGCAGAAGTCTGGAATACGTCAAACATTTACATGTTAAATTTATTCAACAGACTTCTGGGAATACATCATCATTTTTCAGGATGTTCTGTTCCACATTTTATATTGAAATAAACAACTATGATAAAACGAACAAAACAGCGATTATGGGAAGTACTTAATTTCGGCATACCAAAACGAGGATCTCGTTCTTCTTTGTTCCTTACAGGCTTAGTCGATTATTGCAAACAATGGTTTTGTTTAGTTTGGCTTATTTGATTATGGCAAACCTCTCGAGGGCTATCTGCCAAAAGGGAATGGATAATTTCGTAGAAGACTTGCTAAGGGAAACTGGTTCGTACACATATGACAGACGGTGGTTATATCAATTAGAACATTTCCCGCATGTTGTCATTCTTGCGGAAGCGTATAGGGACCCCTGATCATTTGAGATCCAGTGCTATTTCATTTAAATTTTTAAATCATCTAACACCAGATAGAATTTCTGTTGAAATATTTTTTAAACACTGAAGTAGATTCCTGGTTGTCCAATGTTCCACATTATAACCAATGAAATTTTGGGTGCGTGCTGCAAACATTTTTACCATGCTCAAAAATTCTGCCTTAGATGCTGCATCGAAAGGATAGAAAATTCCTGCAAAATATTTCATACAGAACGGTTTGAATGCCACTTAAGCAGAATTTATGCATATTGAACAACAAACAGATAATCACCCCCCCCCCGAAATTCTGATGCTGAGGCGACTATGGACACATTGTTGTAAACAAGGAAGCATTACTATACAACAAAAACTCTAAACATATGTAAATATGCTAAAGGAGAGGAAACAAAAACTGGATGACACTTCCGTTAAACGGATCATGGTTGGATATGAAGGGTTACCGTTTACTGAATACAGATACCCACACTATATTTATCAGTTGGAGCTTGATTTTTATAGCAAAAGATCCCCATCGTGACGGCAAGCAAAAGAATGAAGCTGTGACTGCTTTTAAGATAATTCAGTATAGGAAGCTATTTCTGAAGATGCAGAACTAAGACGATCTCCTAAAAAAGGAGTACTCCTTAAAAATACAACATATCTTTACTCACAGTACAGAGAATGTGCTATACCCCACAAAGCTGGTTCGGGTGCGGATGAGGAAAAAAGGAAACAAGTCACGTAAGAAGAGACAAATGCTTTAAAGACGAATGGTACACTGAGAGCAAAATGCGCAAATATAAATACTTCAAAACGCACAAATATGTAAATTCACGTGTACCTTACGAAAGTTTGCATAAAAAAACTTTAATTTTTTGCAGGTATGCTTAGAAACATATCTACATTAAAATGATGGTAAAAATTTTATAGTTTATAATTCAATTTTTTGGGCGCGGGGGAATTTATAAAAATATTTTAAAATACAAATTTTAAAAATAAATCATAAAAAATGAGTGAGTTTTATTTGGAATGAACCTAAATTTCGAAATGTGAAAGGAAAATCAAATAAGTTTAATAAAAAAAGAGCTATTAATAAATATATACCAAATTCAATTAACAAGGAGGAGCTAAAATTTTGAGAGCTAATTTTTTAAAACTACTCCTGCGATTTTTTCAAAACTTGGCACTTTGGCATGATTTTAATCGTAAGAACGAAATACGAAAAAAAATTGGTATGTTACTTCAGAAAAAGTCCGATTTTGTGTCAAAATACCTATGTAAGAACAATGCTATATATAAATCTAATATATCCTAAGTCGCCCTTTTCAGACATGACAAACGCAAGTTGAATTTAGTCAATCGACCCAGTACAACGGGAGATATAGAATTGTCTATTTTTAGTCCAAAGGGGCAATTTGCCAAAAATGATTTACTACAAGCGTTGTTTCACTTTTCAGATTGTTGTCACCAAATATTACCGCCCTGTATTATATTTAAAGAAATTAAATAATGAAGAATCTGCATAAATGTATGCATGTTTCTCGCATTGTGATAAAACAACGGTACCTAGAGCCATTAAATTTTGAATATTGAGCGTATCCACCCGAATATGGGCATCTAGAAGCCCAAATTTGGAATTTGTTTTATTATCAATTTTATATTTTGTAAAACTTTAACGAATTTTTGATTAACAATCTCAAGGATTTCAAAGTGAGCAATGGCAACGTTATACAGAAAGACAATTTTTGCGAGCGTGACTGTATATCGGAAATTCTAAAGGTATGCTGGTTTAAAATTATTTTGCGATATTGCTCTTGAACTGAATTTTATGGTTTAAGTGCGAAGAACATGATATTTAATAAATAAAGGTAACATGCAAAATGTTAAAAAAGCTCCTTTGGATATAATCTTAATCCTTTCAGATTTAATAAAAAAAATTTTTCATACGTTTTATTGTTATTATTTTATTAGTCTAAAGAGGCAATTTGGCCAGAAGGACTATTAATTTTGTTTTGGCATTTTGCCTTGGTTCACTATAAATGTCGGTTCACTTTTCAGATTGTTGCCACCAAATATTACAGCCCTGCATTATACACTCTAAACAAAAAAATCGACGCACCAAGTATGAATCATGCGATTGCTTCGAAATTTCGTATGCATAAATGTTTTGATCAAATATACATATGATTAAAATTTGGTGTCCAATGAATGATCCGCGATCTCCAGCGGATCGGAACTGTCCGTCCGGCAGATGTATATAAGGAACTGTTCTTGAACTGTTAAAAATTTCTGTTGCATTGAGATTTAGGATACCTTTCAACGACTGAAAAAATACCTCGCCGCAGGATTCGAGCTCATTACGAACAAATGTCAGAGTTTAAAAGAAGTCTTATCATTTGATTGAAAGAGGCAGGTTGAGCAAATCGGAGAATCGCTCGTCATATGAATCGAAGCGATGCGGCGATTAGAAGACGTTGGTAAGAATGGGTGGACAATGGCAGATTTCAGCGTCATGATGGTAGCGGACTTAGGGCCACAACAGATCGGGAGGACAGAGTAATTGTCAGATCAGCTGTCACCGCCCCTGAATCATGGCTATCAACCATGAGATGTGCGACCCGCACACGAGTATCCACCATGACCATTCACAGACAGCTCATAGAGCAATTTCTACTCTCTTAACGACTGTTGCGCCACTTGCCACTCACGCTTGCACACTGTCGAGCCAGATTACAGTGGTGTTTGGCTCGATCAGGCTGGAATGATGCTGACTGGGGTCGTGTATTCTTTCGCAACAAATCCCGCTTCCATCTGTGTCGTGACAATCATCGAAGACGGGTCTGGAGACGTCCAGAGAAGTGTGCCGACTCTGTTTTCACTATTGCACGCCACACAGGCCCTCAAATAGGAGTTATGGTCTGGGGTGCTATTTCCCTTGATAGCCGGACCCCTTTGGTCGTCATTAGAGGCACACTTACAGCACAGCGGTACGTCGAGGACACTCTGAGATTTGTTTTGCTAACATTCTTTTTGCACTACTCTGGTCTTTTTTTCAGCAAGCTATTGCCAGACCACATACGGCAAATGTTGCTGTGAACAGCCTTACAATTTGTCAAACACTTCTTTGGCCAGCCAGATCTCTCTGCCATTGAGCAGGTTTGGAATATGTTGGAAAGGCGACTGCATCTACCAGGGAATGTCGATAACCTAGCCCGACAGTTGGAGCAAATTTGGCAAGAAATACCGCAGGAGACCATCCAGGAGCTTTATTAGTCTATGCTACGCCGTGCGGCAGCTTGCATCCAGACTAGAGGTGGGTCAATACCTTGTTCAGCTCATTACTTCGTAACTATGTAACTCTGAAATAAATCATTGAATTTCTTGAAATTTTAATCATTTTCTATTCTGTACATAATTTTCCTATCCACCAATTTTTATCTCCATTGGATAAGTCTCTCTTGGTGCGCCGATTTTTATTTTCTTTTTTCTTTTTTTAGATCAACAATTTTATTTGGAAAATACAAAGGTAATTCTTATCTCGTCCATTCACTTTTCCGAACTAAAAGTTTTTTGTCCACGCCAAAATTCTTCCAATTTTAATTGCTAAGCAATTACATTTTAATATGAGAAAAATTCATCCTTTTTTTTTCCTTATTTCAGAGCACTTTCAATACTGTGAATACACAACCACTATTTAATATACTATCAAAACACAACTTTTCTTAAAATTCCTATTTAATATGACTGAAGTAAATATTAGTCGAGTAGAATGATGAAGCTATACAGTTCTGTTTGTTCACCTGATGTGAATATGTCCACACTATAAATTCCGATCTGAAGTAATGAACTTCGCCATAGCAAATACTTTAAACCTGCTGAATAAAACCGGATACAGCTGCAATTTTCCTAAAACATAAAGCGTAGAAATGCTAAATAATTAACTCGCTACGCATGACTTAAAAAATAAAGATGTTCGAATTTAAATGCATTTATTTGCTCATTATGTATGCGGAGCAGATACATAATTACAACACACAGAGCAAAAGCAATCTGCTTGCCTTCATGGAGGAATTCCTTAAGGAAGACTAGAGTATATTACTAGGTATTGATCTACAGGTTTTTGATAAAGTATTTGTTGTTGTGTTGTAGCTTATCTCACTTGTCTAACAGTAATATCTGAACAAATCCACAAATTTATCGCGGCAAGGACAGCCAAGACCGCCTGTCGTTGGCTACAGAGCCTTGAGCACCGTACAGGTGATAGTACGACTTAAATATTAACGGCTAGATCGGGTAGTAGCTTCCAGAGAAGCAGACACCACAGCAGCTAGCAAATTATACCGCGTCGACATTGTTTCTCTTATCGAGAGAATGACTACGAAGACTCATCAAAGCACTACGGACATAAGATTATGCTAACGATAATTGCTATACATACACATGTTATGCTAGGAAAAGTTATGCAGTATTATAATTCAATTATATACAGGATGTGGCTTCAGCCCAGGCGCCTGCTTCCATGTGTTTTCATAACACCTGAATCGTCTTCCGCTCCAATTTTGATGTAGAGCATCCCTCGGGGGGCGGTTCCGAGGGTCTCCCACCACTCTTTTCCTACCATAACCTCTCGAGAGGACTTTCGGCTCGCTATGTATTTAAAGCGTCTCCATGCCGCAAAGGCATTATACATTTACTAACATCCATGCCTTCTCCGGGATTCGAACCAGGCCCTTCGATATCGCAGTAGGCTCCCCTACTATACCGTCTAGGCTGCTGATAAGTATTTTGCTAACTGCACCAACTTCAAATACTAGAAAAAAAAACCAATAATTAAACTTTTAAAGCCTGATTTAATCACAGAATACCATTGATAAGTCTGATGAGTCAGATTTTTGGGATTTTGTTTTCTTTACAGACATGCCAAACAGTTTTTTATAGAAAAATGTGTGTCTCAAGAAGTAGACGTTGGATTACTGGCCACCGTTAAATTTTGTTATTCTTATCTCTTATAACAAAGTTTTCAAACCCAGCATTATCAATAAAGTTTTTTGAAGGTTATGTAAATTTTATTTCCTTCTTTATTTATTAAAATGACTAACTTGAGAGATACATATGCTACGATTAGAAAATGTTGCCACTGGAGACATATTGTCCTCTAACAACAAAAGAAAATCGATTTCTATAAAGGAATCAAAACATAAGGCCGTAAAAAATCACCTTCAGATGAAACGCCGCTTTAGCGAGATTTGCACAGTATCCGCAGCAAGCTAAAACAAATAATTTGGCAAAATCATTGCCTGAAGTATAGCACTTGTCAATAGAAAAATTAGAAAAACTCTTACATGCATTTCTGAGAATATGAAGAATGAATCTGTTTTTTTTTCTTCCCCCCCCCCTTAAGAACTTCGGAAAACAATCTAACGAATCGTTTAAATCAAATTATGGTTTTGAAAAAATATTTTGTCACAAGAAGTACCTAGTGTACAGGGTCATCGAGAACAGATGTGCCTGATTATAAATTTTATTTTATGCTTTATAATTCTTCCCGGTTAATTATACCAAAATAAGTTTTCATATTAGAAAATGTTCAAAGTTTCTGAATTTAGAAATGGGAAAGATAATTTTGAAGTGCAGAAAGTTTTGGTCAGCAAAAATTCAACGCGTCATGATGCGGTACGCTGAATTTAAATTTGTCGTAACTGTTCTATGCAATTTTCGGTAACCTTACGTGATACATACAAAATAGTCACCTGTTGCCATTTCTAGAATAAAACTAGACATGATCTAGCATACATGATCAAAATAATATAGTTCGAAAGACAACTAACAGAGCCCTTACTGAAATTTATCAGTAATATTGTAACAATAATTTGAACTTTCACATTTATTTTGCAACAAACAATGCAGAGCGTCTCAAATATTTGTCCTAAGTACTTGAAAGCAAATGCATTATTTTTGTATGGTTTTCTAGTTTATTTGTCTTAAAACAGTACAACCAGTAAAATTTTTAGTATTACTTATAGAAGTTGAAATTTATTGTTTTCACAGACAATGAGCGAGCATCAGTATCGTGCTACACTTCTGCGAGGGAGGGGAAGAAGTGCCAAGAAACTGTCACTGTTGAGCAAATTTTTAAAATTTTCCAAATAACAGAAATTTTTAAAATGCACGCTTGTAACAAATGCATATCGATCTGCAAAAAGGATACCATTCCGCTATGCCCTCGATCAAAGAATGCCACTGATCTACAAAAAGAAGTAGATGGATTTCCTGTTTTTACATTTATTTCCAATTTTCAATTATTTCTGTTTCATGACACATAAATGACGAAATCCTCTAAAATTCGTTTCTTTGTGTTTTGCGCAAATTTCTAGAAAAATCCAAGGTGAACGTCATAACGCGATTTCTGATGAAATGACCAGAGAAGCACACGGGGGGAATGTTCCCAAGCCTTTCAAAATAGAAAAGGCCAAAAGAAAATAAAAAGAAGCAGGAAACAGAAGGCGAAACACACATCCTGTGCTGGGCACTGAATTAGTTAGGGCGGTGGCCTGCACATTGCCCTCCGTTTAATAGATCTCTAATCGGAAAGAAATTTCTGTGAAAGCGAAGGAGGAATTTGAGCAAGGCTGATATGGGCACAAACATGTGATACGAGTTTACACGGGTCAAGTGATAAGAGGAAGATCCTGAAATGCGAGATGTCAACTAAGTCGTTTCAGACAACCAAATTTAAAATCTCTACGGTCATTTAAAAAATTACTTTTGTTAAGAAGATGTAATTTATGTTAAAAAGAATCATAATATAGTCTAAAAAAGTAAAATAATAGTCTAAAAATGTACAACAATAGTCTAAAAAGTATAGTCTAAAAATGTATAATTAATAGTCTAAAATAGTCTGGTAATAGTCTAAAAATTAATAAGCAAATAACATGAGAAACGCGAAAAAAATAGAAAAATACTGCTTGATAATTTCATATCTATTTTTAATTTGGCGGAAAGTAGTTATTTGCCAAAGAATGTTCGAAAGCTCTTCGCAGACAGAAAATAAGAAGTAGGTTCAAGGTGAAGTTTTTCAAATTTTAAGTTTTATACCTCTTCAAACGCATCCAGTTTGTTTTTAAGAATGTAAGGATCTTCTAAATTGATGAATACTCGTCTTGATTCTTATACAGAAAAGTTTCCATATATGTATAAAACGAGAAGAAAATATTAAAGCTATCTTCCTATTAAAAACATTCTTCCCATTTCAAAAACTGGGGGCTTAGAATTTTTGAATTAATAATAAGTAAATTATTCATCATTACTAATAATTAATGATAAATAAACTACTTATCATTAATTATGAAACTTGTAATGCTTGAGCTAGAAAAACAGGTCACTATTCTTTCAACCGATTTTTTTAATGGATTAAGTGAAATTATTCGTGATTGCTGGCAAATATGGGGTGTTTAACAACTTCAGGGTGCTTAAGAGACATATTTACATTGTAGGGATTTATATTTATTTTAAATAATCAGTTAATTTTAATTTTAAGTTACTTTCCTGTAAGCCTTCATTTCCCTAATTGTCAGTGCCAGAATATTTAGATTTAGTAGCGCGGGCAAGAAATGCAAATTCTACTAGTGGAAGAATAAGTTCAATATCGACGCTCCAGTAGAGAAAAGAGAGTCCGGGAAATTGCCGTGCCTGCTTATACGCAAATTTCTGTTTAGCAGTTACTGCTGGTTTGACGTGGCTTAAGCGCTATTATCTTGCTACCACTAGACTCATTTACGCGCCGCAGGCTACAGGATTATATGAGCCCTGTAGGGGTAATTCTACTATTTGTGAATATCTCTTATTTTAAGTTCGATTCTACTATTTCAGTTACCGCCCAAGTTGAGGCGTAGTATGTTAGCGTCAAGTTGACGCATTGTAAATGAGTTAAAGAGTTTAATAAAGGGTAGTTTTAACCCTTCGTCAGTGCAATCACTATTTCTCAAGATTCTACACAACAGAAGGAGAGTAGAACGTTATAACATTATGATATATGCAGCTCTCAGCGAGGAGGATGATATCATTTTAACCCTTCGTCAGTGCAATCACTATTTCTCAAGATTCTACACAACAGAAGGAGAGTAGAACGTTATAACATTATGATATATGCAGCTGTCAGCGAGGAGGATGATATCATTCTTCAATGTTTGTTATTTCGAAAAGTCATTCATTAAAAATTTCTGACCTCCATGCCTTTGAATTATACTAGTCTTCACTGGTTAAATCCTACCTCTTCATAAGGCAGCGTTTCTTAGCATGTTGGTAGCCATCCTAAACAGAATCACAAAACGAAATACTGACCTACAGAAAACTTAATTCAGTTATATGTATGCAAAGAAACATTTGTCGCGATTCCTTCGTTATCTTTAATTTAATATATTACATTTTACGTACAGCGCAGTTATAAAATCGCAAAATTGGGAGCTTGAGTTGTTAATTACATTTACATATTCAAAAATATCATTAAGCGTAACACAATAGCGATGTCGCATTGCAATTTTAACATGTAAATTGTTTCAGAAGTAAAATATGCTGCAAATGCTCGCGGTGCGCCGAGAACAAAGTTGGCTCTACTGCGATGTATACAGGGTGTTTCATCAAATCGGCTACACACTTTCAGGAGAGGCAGAGTACACCTAGACGATGGAAAAACACATAGCCATGCATGGATAGTAAGGCTTTCCCAGCGCGGTAGTGACTACATAAAACACAAGAAAGGAAGGACACGAACAAGGTGAGAATATATTTTATTATATTATTAATGTAGCGGAAACCAGGAAATAAGAACAAAAACAGGCACAGGTTGAAATGTAATAGGGCACCTAATGTTTTCTATAAGTAAATAGATATAGCTCTTTTACACTTCCCTATTTATAAATTTGGGGGGGGGGAAGACGATCGTCATCAAAGAAGAAAAAGGCGTACGAAATCTCCGTCAGAAGTGCTGAGGAACTTGTTGCACGGATCGTGGTGGCTCTTGGAGAAGTATGGGACATGCGCAGTTTTCTCCAGAACATCTGATCTTCCATATGCCAAATATGTGAGGCCCGCATCAGTGTTAGGGGTCATAATTTCGGACACCTTCTTTGATGACAACCATTGTCTGTTATTATTCTTATTTCTTGAATTCTGTTATACTAAGAATAAACATGTTTCCTCACCTATTCATGTTGTTCCTTTCTAGTGTTTTGTGTTGTCACTACGCGCCAGGAAAGCCATTTTTCAGATTTTATATTACGTCCAAAGGAGCTTTTTTGATATTTATACACACACGCACGTTTCGAGAGAATTTGGGCTAACTCCTCTACGAACTAAAATATTTAAAAACATCATATCTTTAGAATTCCCAATAGACAGTTTCGTGGGCTGGAGATAAAAATGTTTTATCCCCTACAGTGTTGCCACTGCTCGCTTTGAAATCATTGAGTTTTTTTAATTGAAAGTTCGTTAAAGTTTTATAAAATATGACATAGATAATAAAACAAATTTGAAATTCAAAATGCGGGCTTCCAGGTGCACATATTCGGTCGGAGGATTGTGCTATTCAAAATTTGATGGCTCTAGGTACCTTCGTTTTTTCACAGTGCGAGAAACATACATACATTCATACAGATTCTTTATTAATTAATTTCTTTAAATATAATTACCAGGGAATACTATATTTGGTGGCAACAATTTGAAAAGTGATACGCCATTTATAATGATTCGACGCAAAATGCCAAAATGAAATTAATAGCCCTTCTGAGCTAACAGTCACATCTATCTCATTAAAATCTGATTTTCTCCGATTGATTTTTGTATACTTGTCCTAAAACTACATTTTTTCGATGTATATTGTTTATTAGAGAAATAAATCAGTTATAAGAAAATACTTATTTTATATTTAATAACTGGGGTCACGAAAAAAAAATCTCGATCATAAAATGGAGTCAGGAAGGAAAAGAGTTTAAAAGCGCTGCTCTTTAGTATCGGGGACCCCCTACCATTTAATAAAAGCGCTCTTTTAATCCATATTAAAAGTGCATAAAATTAATTAAGGGGCTTTTTATTTAACGAAAACTAAATGGGAATTGATAATACAGCATCACATCAGATAGAAATGAAATGTCTCGAGGACAAAATTTCGTAGCAGCGATCACAACTCATAGCCATCTTTTTCTAAAGTAGTAAATTTCAAATAAATACGATTAAATAATAATTGAGATTAACGAACAATATCTAAGTTAGTACCAAGTCTCTTTGTCAAAACGTTTTTACTAGATTAGATCTGAATATGGTAGAATACACCAAGGCTCCCTAAACACAGGGATGCATTTGTCGAGGATGTTTCAAGTGAAACTGACTTGTATTCATGTCACACATGAAGAAAACATTGCGAACGCCAATGCAGCCAGTTCATTCACCAGGATTTGAACTCAGGTAGAATTACTAGTGTTCCGCGATTTTACCATTTTACCGGATACTGATACGATTGAAATAACACGGAAAACTCCTATATAGCCAGTTTTTTCCACCAAGGTTAGGTTAGTTGCCAAAGCATACGATGGTTATGTTCTTAAAGGAAATAACCGATGGTTCTCTTTGTGTAGAACTTTATAAAGGTTTTCGCATTGCACTTGAGAAAACCATGAAAATGCCTATGCAGCCAACCCCGGGATATGAACAAGCGTCAAACACCACTGTTCAGCAGCTTTATTTGGCCAAGGGTAAAGACAAAGACAAAAGCATTTTGTCTTCGCCAAAGACAAAATGCCAGCTGAAACGGCGTTTTTAATTACACGAGACTTTGTGGACTGAAAGCAAATATGCTGATGGAAAACAAAACATTTCAATCGATAATGTTCAAACTAAGCACTTTAAAACAAAAGCGAGAAAAGTTTAAAAAAACCTGAAACCAAAATTTTGCATTTATAAGGCCAAGCCTTTATAAGTCCGATGTTCAGTTCAGCCGGAGCTCACTGCGGCCTGTCTCCCGTACTTTTCAGTCTTTAAGTAAAGTAATTCCAACTGATGTCTAAAATAAATTCCGGTTTTTAAAATTATTATTTAACTAGTTTAAAATGATTTATTATTTTATACGTGTTTCTTTACATTTTATTTAATTCCGATATTCATCACTTATTCTTATAATTACCTAATTTCGTTTATTTTTCTTAATGGCTCTTCATAAGATTACAGCACCTGTAGTTTCAGAAATTATAATTGTAATTCTTTACGAGACGAAATAATCAGCTATTTGGTAAGGATTTTGGACACAATTCAATGCTTTAGTTGCTGTAAGAATCCCTGTACAATCTTGGAAGGAAATTTCCAAAAAAATCCCTGAATAGTTTCAGAGAAAATCTGTCCATTACTTTTCAACAACGAGATGAAAACAGTCAGAAAATGATCAAGTCACTCATATAATAGAAGTTTTCAATCTTGCCTGGTAATTAAATCTGGAGTCAGTGAGCTGTTGATGTCACGCAACAAACAGCTGACAGACGACAGGCTTTGCAGAGATGTATGCGTTAATCTCGACTGAAAAATCCGACACCTCAGACCCAGATCTAGTATTAGAAAAGCGTATGGCAATTACAATGTCTCGATTCAATTAGAAAGTTTACGAATTTTGGAAACAAAGAAACAAGTTCAAGCTACAACGTAAGAAATAAAAAATTATTAGTTTGCTCTGAAGGAATTTTACATTCTTAAAAAATTAGTCATTGAATCATCAGAGATGTTGATTAAATTATTTGAAGCTTTCGGCTTCGAAATAACTCCATTTTATGTAGCACGTTTATTTTAATACTATTTTGTACTGATATTAATAAAAATTACATTCTTTATTTCATATTTTTGTTCTAAATAAATGTTTTTTAGCTCTTACTGGTACAATTTAACCAATGTATTTTCAACAAAAGTTGGATCTTGACCTAAGCAAATTCGAATTATGCGCTTTCTGACCATCCCACGAATCGCGTAATTTCTGCGTGTTACTGTAAATGGTAACACATTCCCCATTTTACATGACTAATTGAGCAAGCGATTTACGCAAAGATGGTACCGAAATTTCTAATGCTTAAACAGAAGCAAGTGCTGGTAAAAGGGTATCGGGAGTCTCAGATCCTATTACCGAAGAAAGGTAAGTTCTACCTGAAATCCATCATTACTAGTGATGAAACTCGACTACGATACTGAAGCAACACAACTACCATACTGAAGCAACACAACTACCATACTGAAGCAACACAACTACCATACTGAAGCAACACAACTACCATACTGAAGCAACACAACTACCATACTGAAGCAACACAACTACCATACTGAAGCAACACAACTACCATACTGAAGCAACACAACTACCATACTGAAGCAACACAACTACCATACTGAAGCAACACAACTACCATACTGAAGCAACACAACTACCATACTGAAGCAACACAACTACCATACTGAAGCAACACAACTACCATACTGAAGCAACACAACTACCATACTGAAGCAACACAACTACCATACTGAAGCAACACAACTACCATACTGAAGCAACACAACTACCATACTGAAGCAAGCATGCGGGTTAGTCTAGAAATCGCAAAATTTTCAAACGCCAAAGAAGGCCAAGGTTATCGTATTATAAGGGAAAGGTAATGGGGATTGCGTTCTTCGTCTACGGAGGAAAGATTTAGCACGTATTCATGTACATTGCGCAAAAAAAGGGAGGGCAGTTCTATATCTCCCGTTCTACTGGGCAGATTGAAGAAAATCAAATTGCGTTTTTCATGTCTCGAAAGCGCGGCTTAGGATACGTAAAGAGAAAGATCATATTAAACTGGAGTTTGGCTGATACATTTCATGAGGAAAACATTCATCTCATTCTTTGACTTGATCCCCTGCATTTCAAAGTTTCGATTGTTTTTGGACATTTCTATGACCAACTAAGAGCTTAATAGATTATTATTCATAATGGCAGAGTTCATCATGCATACTGTCCGATCGAACGTCTTGAAATCCCGCATAGTTCCCTGATATTACGTAAAATAACATTTATCACTTTGCCTGCAACATTACCCCTGCCTTCTATTTTAAGGCAACAATAATAATCTTTATGAAATGTTACAATTTTCCATTCTCTTAAAGTATTTTCACATTACCTGGCATAAGTTTTCTTTTCACTTTTTACAGACAGTTAATTTTATTACTTAATTTCCATATTTAGTCCTTTTTCATTTTATGCAAACTTTGAAAGTATGGAGTAAACAGAATCACAGCTTAGATTACAGAGTGAAAATATATATGCTGAGTTTTATTCTTACATCAGATATCTTCCTATCATATCTTATTTTGGCTTCCTGCGTTTCAGACTTCTTTTTTTAACCCAACGTCTAGCTATTTGCTTTGCCAATCAGGCATTCGATTGAAGGTGAATAAAGAGAAACTTACCACGCGTTCATTGTGCATGAAAAAAATCATAAAAGCGCCAACCACAAAATATATATGCTAACATCCCATTTTACAAATGAATAGTAAATTTGGCAAGAAATTGCCAGAGTGCATTAATTTTAATTACTCAGGTACTGATTTATCAAGAAGTTTAGAAACAGATAACGGTAGAAATATACCTATTGTGAATTTTTCTTTCCTGGGTTTTTAATTGCTTATTAACACGTTGACTGTCGTGCCACCTGTATATGGGTGACGTCGAAAATTCTGGTAAGGCTACGTCACCCGACGCTTACCTGAGTACTGAAGAGGTAAGTTGGTAGTATTTGGAAAAATATTTCACAGCATGTAGTATAAAATACACATTTCACAGCATGTACTATAAATTTGCCATAAAAGTAATATAGAAACACGGTTTATTACAAAAATTACTTACAGTGTATTGGTTCGAAATATATACAAAACTGGAGTTGGTCAAAGCAATCTAGACAAAACATTCGTGTCTTTTCTACATTTTTTGTGCCTTTGATAGGTCGCATGGAGTCTTTTATTTAAACAGTACAATTTGCCAGCACATCTAATGCTTTGTCCAGAATCACGTTTTCGGATAGCAATATTATGCTGACTACATTATATAAGTGCTATGTACAATGTATACACAGTCCAGTCACATTAATGTGACCATCTGTCAAAAGCCAGAATAACCACCTTTCGCAGAGCGGACTGCTGCGAGACGTGCAGGAAGAGAGTCACATAGGTCCCTGAAGGTGTTCTCTGGGATGTTGAGCCATACCGACTCTAATGCCGTGGCCAGCTGCGCTAGATTACGCGGTTGAGGATCCATGGCGCGAACAACTCGATCGAGATGGTCCCACAGATGCTCGATTGGGTTTAAGTCAGGTGAGTTTGCTGGCCAGGGGAGGACGGTAAACTCATCCTGGTGCTCTTCGAACCACGCACGTACACTGGCAGCTGTATGGCACCTCGCATTGTCCTGCTGGAAGATGCCATCATCCTGAGGAAAAACAATGCGCATGTAGGGGTGAACATGGTCCGCAAGGACAGATGCGTACTTGTATTGATCCATTGTGCCTTCCACAATGATCAGTGAACCTAGAGAATGCCAGGAAAACATTCCCCAGACCATAATGCTCCCGCCTCCAGCTTGGACCGTTCCGGCAATGGTTGCAGGGTGGTTCCTTTCAGAGGTTTCACGCCTTATACGCCAACGTCCATCTGTCCGATGGAGCATAAAACGCGATTCATCCGAAAACGCAACCTGTCGCCACTCAGTGGACGTCCAGCTGCTGTACTGGCGTGCAAATTCTAGCCTTCGCCGTCGATGAACAGCAGTCAGCATAGGTGCACGAACCAGGCGTCTGCTTCGGAGGCCCAGACGCAGCAATGTTCGCTGAATAGTACTTTGGGAGACACTTTTGGTAGCCCCTTGGTTCATTTTGGTGGTCAGTTGCTCAACGGTAGCCCGTCTATCTGCCCGAACGCATCTCCGCAACCGTCGTTCGCCTCTGTCATCTATGGCCCGTGGTGCACCACATTTGCCACGTCGCTGATTTTGGACAGTCCCATTTTGCCATGCACGGTACACTTTTACCACGGCGGCACGCGAACAGTTCACAAACTCAGCCGTTTCGGAAATGCTTCCACCCTTGGCCCGAAAGCCAATGATCATGCCCTTTTGGAAGTCGGATAAATCGCTTCGTTTCTGCATTACGCCAACGATTGAAATGTTTTCCGAAACCCTCACACACCCTTTATATACGCTCAACTGCACTGTGCTGCCACCTGCCTTCTGTGATTGGTTATTTAACTCTGACATGGAAAGTACGTGGTGGTCACAGTAATGTGACTGGACTGTGTAAGACATTACATAGACGGGCTATATAAAGGGCTTCTGCTACGATCAGAAACAACTGGCTCATGGCATAGCAGCGCATATGAGTTGACATATTTTCTTATAAACACGCAGCAGTCAACGCGTTAATATAAAAAGTCAGTCTTGTTTGGTTTTTGTTCTGAGATGAAAATTAAAAAAGAAATACAATGGAAATACAGATGGTGATCAGTAATAAAATAGTACTCCCTCTGTCCCAAATTAGTTGCTACATTTGAATACTTTTGCACTGATTATTGATACTGAAGATTTTTATGATTTCGTTTGAACATTATTCAGAAATTTCAAGGTGTTACGTTATCAGTCAGCAATATTTACTTGACAAGCATTCCCTCCTTAAATCCGTACCAAATTAATTTCAAAAATCCAGGGTTCGCACACCCTTAAGCCACGCCCCATTTCGTAAGGACCCTCTCATCAGTAATCGCATAAAACTACCTTCTAGCTAATGAATTGTGAATTTAGTGTCTCGTGTATACGAGCCAGTTTTCCTTAGAAAGTCCTCCAAGAATGCATCCCTCCTCTTAGGGAGACAGCCTTCGACCCTTTGCCTTAATCACATAAACACGATCTTTCTGATATACTGGCGGTAGAGTCCTATCAAAATGGGGCATGGGTTAAAGGTGCGAATCCTGTACATTTGCTTCGAAAAAATTGTCCTAAAATAAGTGCTACATTTGTCGAAAGTAAAAACTGTGAATGAAAGCCTAGTATACAGCGTTATATTCAATGTAGAACACTTATTTATATAAAGTTATTTATGACTCCACCTACTTGAAATGTAGCAACTAATTTGAAACAAAACTTTCGACATAAATGTAGCAACTAATTTGGGACGGAGGAAGTATATTTATGAAATTCGAGTTGGTTTAGAAAAAGAAGTGCTCAATAGAAATAAAAAATTAAGTAAGCGGATTTCACTACATCACTAAGCAGTGAGTGATTTCGAAATTACTAAATATACTGAAGAACCAAAAAACAAATTGACCATCTACTCAGAAATGCGTTGCGCCAACTATGGGATGCAAAACAGCTGAAGCTCGTCTTGGCATGGATGTCACAAGTTCTTGGTAGATGAGTTGAGACAGGTTGTACCAAATGTCTAAGCAGCGGTCACACAAAGTTGAGATATTCAGACTTGGTGTATTTGAGCTCAGAGCTGCTGCTGTATGACACCCCAAATGTGTTCTATCGGGTTCAAATCCAGCGAGTTAGGTGGCCAGGACAAATTGGAATTCATCCTTATGTTCCTCGAATCACTCCAACCCAATCCGAGCCTTTGTGACATGCGGACGTTCTCCTACTGGAAGATTCCATTTGCAGTTGGGAAGACAGAACGTTCCCCAAAGCATAATACCGCCACCACCAACCTGTTTATGACCTGGTGTACGAGGGGGAGCAAGTGCTCGTCTGGAAGATGACGTACCCTTACAAGACCATCAACGTGATGAATGAGAAATCGTATCTCATCAAAGCAGGCAACTGTCTTCTATTTATCCAAAGACCAGTCTCAAATTTCCCGGGTCCACTGTAGGCGTCGTTGACAATGACGTTTGGTTACCAGAGGTACACGAGTGGGACGTCTGGCGCGCAGTCCCATATTCAACACTGTCCGCTGAACTGTGTGTTCCGAAATACTTGCTCTTGAACCTGCATTGTATTGGACTGTCAACTGAGCCACTCTCTGGTGCCGATTTTGTTGTACCAAGCGGGACAATCTCCGACGTCCTTTTTCTTTGATGACGCGTAGACGTCCAACAGCTTGGCGACTACTGCTGGTTTCACCGTCATTTATCCACTTTGCATAAATACTAACGACGGCAGATCGTGATCAACCTACTAGTCGCGCAATTTCGGAGATACTCGTTGCGAGTCTTCGGGCCATTACAATCTGCCCTGAATGAAATTAGGTTAGATCAGCAGCCTTTACCATCACTCGCAGAAGTAAGTGCAAGAAAGATTCCTTACCTTCTCTAGCAGCAGCTAATGCTCAGCTCATCATGAGCTGAGCATTAGTTCCAAGTCAAACCAAATCGCTCAAACACCAACACACAGCTGTTCTAAATGCTGCAACACGAATGACAAAGAATATCACAAGTTATTTATAAAAATTTAGTAGAATGTCTTCCATGAAAGATAGAAACTGCGATAGTAATGAAAGGCGGATTCACATTGTTCTGAAACTACTGAGATTTAGATAAATACCTTCATAAGAGTGTCCTGTTAATATTGACAGAGTAGTGTAAAGTGACAAAGTCAGCATCATTCACAGCTAAAAGGAAATATACATTCGTAGAGAATTTTCGACAGAAATATACGTAATTCATTGGTGATAAAAAAGAGTTGCATACAAAGTACATAAACTGTTTCCCACAATGAATGAACGTAGTATTTTGGATAGCTGGGGAGTGGAGATAATATAAGTGACTGCGTTAGATAGGCATACAAGTTTTGTGAAAACGTTAATCTGACACACACTTAAGATGAGTGTATTACAGCCCCATTATTTAAATGACACTAAGATTAACAGCAAACAACCGACACATGTCGGAAACAGTCATCAAACGGCCAGTAATCCTTAGCAGCTTCCTTGGTAAATAAAATGCTATTTTTTTTAAAGAAAAAATATGACAAAAACACAATAACACGTGATCTACTCTGAGTTGTTCTCATAACAGGTCATCTTTAACTGACTTCAAAAGATATGGTTAAGGTTTGGTTTGGCTTCGCTTATTTGATTATGGAAAAACACATAAAGCCTCTCTTCCTAAGAAGAGGGATATCTTTATGTAAGCCTTTCAAAGAGAAACTGGTTCGTATCCATATTCCTCTTGGGGAAAACAAAGAACCCATGCGGCCAGCCGATCGAATCCAGGTCGAATTATCAGTATTCAGCAACCTTACAGCTCTGGCGCTGGTTGGCTAAGACATGGTTAATACTTCCAGTTAATAGGTTGGCAACAGTTTGAAATACATACTGGTGATTTCTCAATAATCTTGTCTCCTTTTAAATAACAGGGGCCTTAATAATAAAGACATACCAGATGAGTTACTCAGAAGTATATTTTTACTGTTGTTTTGGAAAGTGCTGTCATAAACATGTTTTGCATGTTCAGTGTAATGCATGTTATAAATAAAGCCCCGTCAACATAGCGTTATTATACCTGGATAAATGTCGTGTAGTGTTTCTGCTCTGGTTTTTGATGATTTTCATCCATATAATATACTTGGAAAATACAGCTGTTTTAGTTCACTTGGTTTTAGAGAAGCTAGTTGGAAGAACATTCCGGTGGTTACGCAACTGTGATATTTATAAGTGAATAATGCTTATAATAATTAATTACCTTCTTGAACCTTGGAACATCTGTCATTGTTAAGTAGTGGTCTTCCAAAAAATTAATTTGCTCTGTCTAAACTCTAAAGTTCACGAGCATAACACGAAGAGAAGGAATGGCAAAGCGTGATGAAAAGTAAAATAATACATGTTAAAGAAAACAAGGAAAACCAAATAGCAAATGAAAGGTAGAAAGGACAGATAATGAAGAGACAACATAATAAAAGATAGTTTACAAGAATTCGTCACTGTATCTTTTTTGATGATGCAATACTCTTTAAGACTGCTTGACCCAGAGACGCAGCTCCTGAAGCAGATAATTCCAGCTTTCAGCGCCTCTTTTTTTAAAATCAAATGCAGAGCCGCTAGTAGTGCGAAAAGACTTGACAAGTAAAATAAGTTTGTCAACATTCTCACGAGGGTGAACAAAACCGAAAACTGCGTCGTTTCCGATTGAAATGTAAACAAATGCTTATACAAAGATTATTCGGAGGTCACTACAGGCCATGTAGGGCGAAGGTTCTTCTATTCGTACGATGAATGACCTTAGCGAGTTTGAGTGCATATTGATTTCCCACACTCAGCAAAGTTTGTGATAGATAAGACCGAAAACAGAAATCCAACCTGACGCTGCTTGAGGCAATGTTTTGTTTATAAAATATCAAGTCAGGAACCAGTCGCTTGTAATGAATGAATTCAATATATAGTGAGTATGAACAAAAATAGCAAATCGAGTACTTAAAAATAACGACCAAATTACTTCTTTAACATAATCCACTACCAGGTTGATTAAAAAGAAATCACACAAGGCCAACCAAATTTTGAAAATTTTCATAAATTAAACCTAGTCTCCAACCTTTACAAAGTAATTCCTTTGAGTAATATGCACCAATCCTACAGTACTTCCACCATAATTAGGAATGTCCCTTGAAAACCTTTTAGTTGAGACTTATGTAGCATTCTATTTTTAGATTTTAGCTTCAGAAATGAATTTAAAGTCGCAGCTTGCCAAACACGGGCAGTGGAGAGGATTAAGAAAACATTGAAAGTTAATGCAAGACACTTCGGCTTTTGCATTGCTACAGAAAAACAATATCAATTCTTTTCCCTCTACCACTGAGGTCTTTTATGAAGAACACTTTTTCTCAGTCTCACACCCTTCTCTCAGAAATTCACAATAAAATGGCGTTTGTCGGACATAAACGAGTTTTTTGAAGCAAAATTTTTTCATAAATCATATAAAAAGATATATTACGAACACTGTTTCATTACACTTCTGTTTTCCTTATCGTTCTGGTCTTAAGAAATTTGAAATATAGTTCGACCGCCTCATTCGCGACCATGAGCGCAAACACGTATACTCCATTCGGACCAAATCGTTCTCAAAATAGGGTGGAAGGATGGGGACTTTCTTTCTCTCGAGCATATAAATTCTCTTAACGGAGAAGAGAAGACTTTCACGTGACCTATCACGTCGCAGCGAGTAATAACTCTCCTTTTAAACGAGTCTATGTGTTTTGGCAGAATGCCAGCCAAGGTTGTGTTTGAGACGGTCGAACTATACCCACTGTGATGATTTGATGAACACCATGCATGCGCACTTTAGTCGAACGGCGAGCAATCCCCCCCCCCTCTCTCACGTGAATTGGGAGTTGATATATAGAACAAGAAGAGAATGTCAGGATAACAGATGTTACGCATTGTATGCCAGCAGAATATTATGTTACTTTATATGAAAATGAAAACCGAAACAGAAGGAACCACGAAAAAAAATTCAATTTACAAAAAAAATTAAGAGTATTTTCGAACTCCGCATTTCGGTACCGTATTCAGTTTGACCAATCAAAGTTCGAGTGATTAAAGGCATAGGCATAGCCAGGATTCGAGACAACATGGTGCAAGCGGCTTTAGAACGATAGAACTAAATTTGCATTTGATTTGAATGTGTTCGTCACTGGCCGGATGAAAAGACAGCCAAGTGTTAGTAATTCGATTAAGAAAATTCGAATCTTGGAAAAAGGCCTGGCTGAAAAGAGAGTTTTCATACATTTTCACGTGTAACGTGAATATGAGGGAGTTTCCCTTAGAAAGTCTGTGAAGATATAATTTTTCTTAGACACATAGCTCCCGCACGCTAAATGAATGCATAAATAATAACTAGAACATACGAATAAACAGATTGTTGAGGTTTGGGGAACAGGGACAAAGAAACTTTCATTTTTTTAATAAATAAGTATTTAAATTTTCTATGCTAAAGCATTTTAGAACTTTCTATCTATTTCGATTGTTCTCCCCTCAGTTAACTTTCCATGCATCTCATTCAAACGATAACTTTGTCACAGTTCAGTACCATGAAATTTTTATTGGACATAAAATACTACTAAATGAGCATTTAATAGTATTCCTAGTATACATGGTTGAAACAAAGGAACAAGAATATTTTAACTGCAGGCTAAAAGCCATCGTTTCTTTTATCAAAGTCTTTCAGAGTTAACTTCTTCATGTTACTGATTTTCTCTTCGCCCCCCCCTTTCTCCAAAAATTCTGACAAATTTCTAAACCACAGCAAAAATTCTGTTAATCGTATAGATTACGAAAACACTTAACATTTTTGCTGAACGTTTCGTCGTCGTCTTTTGCTATTAAAGTCAATAAAATGCTGACAAATTGTTGCTGGAAAATATACTCCCTAACTAAAGATATTAATAAATCTAGGAAAAAACAGTACAGATCTTTTCTAAACTTCATCAGTTGTAGATTTTGGAGCATTTGGAAGTAGGGGAACTCTTACAATCCTCGGTTATTTGCAATTTAATGTTAATATATTGAATTATAGAATATCCTGGCAAACAACATCTCTTGCTTTAAGATGTTCTTTTATGAGCAATAAAAATGTTTTTATGTTGCCCACACATTGTAGCATATTTAATTTTTTTATTTTAAAATATTAGTCCCAGGAAATATAAGAATTTTAAAGTATAGAAAAGCTAGTGACACATATATAAAAACTTTTTCAACCGTTTCTTAAATACAAATGAATGGCGATTATCGAAGTGATGAAATTTAATGAAAACCGAATTAATTTTTCTGTTTTAGTGTAACTTAATTTGAAATAGTAATAGAAAGTTTTATAGAATTCACAAATTTACGTTTTCACAAAAATTAAGCGATGGAAGATTCGGTTCAACAACTAGCACTCACGTATAAATGAAGAACTAATTTCCTGAAGTTAGTGCAGAAACGATATTGTTACATCTGATTATTAGCCATTTCATTATGCTTTTACCCGAGTTTAAGCGTAGGTAGTTGGGTATACAAATATAAATAAAGAAATATCTATGAATTCTCTGCAAGATAAAACTCTGAAAATAAAAATATAAGCAAAAGACATTTTGAAATTACATGGTG
>KK115910.1:568104-586616 GCA_000611955.2 Stegodyphus mimosarum | reverse complement strand
TAAAATGTGTACCAGAGCATGTACATGATTGGATTCTGGAAGGGGGGGATTTGTCCTAGTGGGGGATGAATACCCCACTAGGGCTATTAACTTACAGGAAAGATGCCTTCGTGAATATCTTTTTAAAGAAGACTAGCTTACATTTATATTATGTATGGGAAAACTAGAGAAGCCACCGTACAGATAAACAATATTCACGGATTCGAAACAGGTTCAAACTATCACTTATCCCTTTGGGTGCTGGGAGATCCATGGAGACTTTTCTTACGTATCCTACGGTCAAAGTAATCACCACAGAATTTCGATTTTTACATCATTAATTAAATCGAGAAATATTATTTGAAATGAAGATTTTTTGAAATTTTTAATGTACAATTTTTTTTAAAGAAAAATCGTTTGATTACTTTGGTTTATTATGTAGTTGCTGTACTTTACCATGACGGCTATTTGAGTCGCGGGATTTGATCCTTCACTTATAGCAACCTCATAGGTTTAAATAATAGAATCTAAACTACAGAGGAATTTGAATTTTCACAAACAATTAAAACTAAAGGATCTGAAATTAAAATTACGTTGCACACACATCTCACACATAAACATATCTAAACAGATAGAGTATAAAATTTAGTTAACTTTCAATATATATTTTGACAGCCATTTGCTTGCTCCTTTGACATTTTTCGTAATTTTTACGGCAATTAAGGCGCATGTAGAACCTTAAACTTTTATTTTAGCAGCCTTATTACGTTTTTGGTAGAAATAAGGAAGAAAAAGAAAATTTTTATAGCCTTCGCATGCTTTGCCATGATTAAATAAAGCAAGCAATCAATCTAAAGACGTATACAACATGCGCGGGTTTAATGTTTTTCGCGTATACTCGAAAATACACCAAAAACACAACGTTTCTACCGATCATTGAAACGGAAAATGCAGATAATCAGAAAGTGCCTCTTAAAATCTTTTATTTTAACATTATATCCTTTAAGACTCTATTTCATGACGATCAGTTCTGTTGCGTAATGAACTAAGATTTAAAGGAATAAAAACCTTTTAGCCATAGTAAATAAGCTTCCTATATCAGTTGCATTAATGTACAGTTTATATTAATTGTAAATTAATATATGATAACACAAATAATCTTCGAAAACATTTTTCGCGCAATTTCCTTAAATAAATTTAGCTTAGTGAATCTTAATTCTTTGAATTTATTCATTAAGAATGAGTATACATCTTTTAATTTAATTAATATCTATGCTACGTATACTGTTGCGACAGCATTATGGTTAGTTTGAATTTTTTAGTAACTACAGATATTTCTTTTTGGAAGTTTACCGATCATTTTGTTTTCCTATATAAAAATATTTCTTACATAAAAAATTTAGCATTTCATTTCAAATAAGAATGAAGTTACCATTTGAAAGCTATGACCTTATTTAGCAATAATATTCTACTCCACTGCTACTGAAGCATAGATCATAATATTACATATTACGTAAATGGTGTAATTTTTTAATAGATTTAAATTATATACACTTCTGTAATGCATATGGTTGAATAAATATTCATAATTTACGATATTATAACAGAAGTTGTATTATTATTGTAAAAAATTATTTACTGGTGTAAATTTAACCAAAAGATTTCCTCATTAAACCTCAGCTTATGAGTTCTCTTATATCTTTGATTAGTTAGCAGGGAAGATTATGAATTCCGTTCACATCTTTGATTGGAAAGGAGGCTGGTTACGAACTAAAATATCGTAATAAATTTGCAGCATAATCTGTAAAAGTAGTCTTCGAAGATCAGTTTCAGAATTAGGCTATCTTAATATAAATATAGCGTAAATTCGTGTTTAACTTTGATGACGAGATGTCAGTCGGTTGCGCAAGAAAAAGATCTGAGTGCAACTTTCTCAGAAAAACTGGAAAGAACAGCACGCTCGTGAAGACAAGAAAGAAAATTATTAGGAAAGAAATAGAAAGCACTTCTTCTCCAGTTGCGTCAAACCTGCTAACGTATTCAGTCCGCAATAGAGAAACTTTAACAGGGTTAGCGGGAAAGTCAGAAATGCTATAAGGAAGTGATTTATTTTCTCAGAAAAATATTTTTTAAAATTTTGAAGCCGAAAGAGAAAGTAAATAACGCCCGGACATTTTGATGTAAAGAAAGTTTTAATCTAGAGTGGGAAAACTGGTTAAAATGAACAGCAATTTGGTGAATATGAAACTCTACATCACTTGCAGAAACAAGGTCTTTTTCTAAAAACTTACAATTTATTTGAAAAAAAAATGTGGTCGGTGGAATAAAATCTCGGATTCTTTCTCACTTAGCCATGAAAAAGAAATGAATTGATTTTAATTTCATTTGAAATTTCAGCATGAGAAAATGTATGGAGGAAACATGTACCTGTATTGAAAAAACGAGCGTCCTACATCAACACAAATTAAACGTGGACACTTCGGTTTTTATGCATTTAAATGAGCTCTAAGAGAGTTTATTTGTCTTCAATTAGACGTCTGACACTTGCTACTACTTTTGGTTCAAAACTTCCAAGCTGATTGGAATATTTTTTTATATTATTGCAATGTCAATAAAATACAAGCATTAATCCATACTCTCTCTCTTGTCACAGTTACATCTGGAGTAGGTAACAGCTTCATGCTCTCTATATATTGCTGAATGCGATCAGGAGATTGAATAACTATATCATTTCCATTTCGATTGCTTTACAATATACAGATCACATAACTTCACAAATAGAATTCAATGCATGAATAATGTATTTCGTCGTAAGGCATTCCGAGTGCTTTCAATATCGTTAATATGCAAGCTGCTTGATCTATAAAAATAAACCATATACTTTATTTCATTGCATTTAAGCAAGTAAAAATGTGACGCGTCATTGAAGAATAATTGCATTAGCGTAGGGATGATGAGCGTTTCTGGTTCCATAGGAACTGCAATCAGTCGGTCAACAAATACATTCAATAAATACCCATTTGAGAAAAATAACTGATTAAGAATTCAAGAAAAACGGATTAAGGAATCATAACCAATTGATTAACAAATAATAAAATAATTGATTCAGAAATGATAAACAATTGATTAAGAAATAATAAATTGATTAAGAAATGATGAAAGTTAATCAAGAAATAAAATATACTGCATTGAATGAGTCATCATAGACAAAGACTATATTCTTTCGAACAGCATTTCCATCTGCAACATATTTTTTTCTTAATTTTTTTATTAGGTGGCATAAGGATTGAATTTATGTAAAAGTACTCCAGTTTGAACAAATATGTGGATGTCAGATCGATAAAAAATGAGTTGAGCTTAGCTTAAACACGTGTAATAAATATTTACACAATAATTAAAAAAGTAAGAACAAGAAACAATTTTATTGTCTTGTCACAGTGGCCCAATGCCATATTTACCAATAGTTTTCTTCCAAAGAGATTGTACCCCAAATATTATGAAAACATTTATTTAACATGTTAACAGACATTTGACGGGAACACGAATAATTAAATATTTTACAAACTCATAACAAAATTTCAATAAGAATAAGCATGCTAGAGCTTGTTTTACGCTTTCTTTTCATATTAGCGTGAAAAAGTGGATTTAATTTTATAGTTCATTTATAGGAGCATGAGTAGAATGAAATTTTTATCGCCTTAGTGGTGATCAATATTGTTCCTCACCATGTATTAACAGAATTAATTGCATTGATTTATTTATGCATATAAAAATAAAACTTTGACACTCATGCGAAGAATATTTTGTTGGAAGTATGCTTCCAGCAAAAACAGTAATATGGCTAATCTGTCTTTTTATTCGGTCTCCGTGATTTTCACCCATGCTTATTTTTGTGTCATAAAACTCATATCGAAATAATTTTACTATCATTGTTAATTTCTTTTCTGTTAAATTTTTTTACAAGTGCGAATTATTAGCAAACTCTCAACCCCCCATTTGCATACAAGTGTGCTGGGTGTGTTTCAATTCTATTGACCTATCACAGAGCTGGAAACATTAAAGAGTCAAAAGCTGACTTTTCAAGCGCGCGTTACACGAATGATGGAGGAGGGTTTAACAATGAAGCACATCATGTATGCAACGCTTGTATGATAAACCAAAGCTAGGTTAACCATTATGCAATAAGCCCATGCTTGGAGAACTAAGGGGAAGACACACCTTAAAAAATTAGCTTTAAGACTTAAGGAAGGGGGGCACTACAGAAATTTCTCAATGCCCATTTCATCAGCACTAAACCATTTTATCATGGAAATCCAAGATCGAGAGAAAAGGAATTAACAGGTATAAATGCCTGTGAGGATACCACAATATTTTAAGTGCTTAGGGTACCTAAAAGTCTTAATCCGGTCCTAATGCGAGCAGTACTATTACACGGCACTACTACATAGTTATCACTATTCGATGGCAATTTCTGTCAAGCTATAAAATTTACCTTCAGAACAGAAAATAAAATGACCCATATTAAATTTGACAGATAGTGCGCAATGTACGATTTGGAATTAAATTTGTGAATTTCAAATACCAAATACGTTATAATGTTAAACCTAATTAACTATTAAACGACACTTATTCAACCTTTCTGTGCTTCGACGAATTCTCGTCTTCGCAACTTCTAGAAGTCTAAAATTTTAAGAACTCAGACAAGTATTTTAACCGAACGGTTTATGATAAGGTATGTTTTATAAATACTACCGTCTTTTTCTGAAAATAAGACATCCTCCGAAAATAAGCTCTATCGTGATTTCCGGAACTTTTTGTAAAATAAGACATCCTCCGAAAATAAGCCCTATCGTGATTTTCGGAACTTTTTGTAAAATAAGACATCACCCGAAAATAATCCCTAGTTAAAATAATGTGACAAAAAGAATTCGTTAAAAAATGCTGTTGATTTATTAAGTAATAATATGTTTAGCTTTCCTAATACTCGTATTTCAGAGAAATGTTTGAAACAAAATATTCCGAGAAATTAATTGTTTACCTCTACAGTTCGTTTCAAATTAATTCTTGGAATTTATCTTAAAAATACAACATAAGGCAGCAGTCTACATTGAGCGACAGTGCAGGTATACAACGTTCATTCATTTCAGTCTTGTAAGTCTGATTATTTCCTCATACGTAATTTTATTTAAAAATAAAGTGAATAATTTTTAACCCCAGTTAAAATGAGTACAAAACGAAAGAGCTATTCCGTCGAGTACAAAAAGGGAATCGTGGAAGACTCCAGGGGTGTAAATCTTGTAGCATTCTGTAAAGAGAAGATGCTGGATCTCCGTATGGTTCGTAAATGGCGTGCAGACTACGATTACCTGTGTCAACTGGTGGACCAAGGAAATGAGAAAAAACGCAGAGTTGGATCAGGTCGGCAGCCGTTATTTTCTGAGTTGGAAGATTGCATCTGGGAATGGATTGCAGGCAGGAGAGCAATGGCTTTGGTTGTGCGCAGGGCTGATATTCAAAAATTTGCCCTTGAAACAGCAATTGAATTTGATATATCCACAGAAGAATTTAAAGCATCGTCACACTGGTTGGACAACTTCCTTAAACGATATGAACTGTCTCTAAGGAGATCAACAACATTGTTTAAGCTGGAAGACAATGAAGTTGTTAAGCGTGCACTTGCGTTTAAGCTTTTTGTTGATGGCATCGATTTTTCGAAATACCAACTCTCCAACATGATTGCTATGGATGAGACCGCGGTATTCCTAGGCCAAGGAGCTCAAACGACAGTTCACCACAAGGCTTCTTCGTCAATTTACGTTCCTTCTACCGGTTACGATAGTGCACGTGTTACCTGTATTTTGGCGATTCGTCTAGATGGCAAGAAAGTATCGCCATTTTTAATCACTAAAGGTAAAAAAGACCAGATTCAACGTGTTTCAGGAATTTATGTCATTGAAAGTGAAAAAGCCTGGTGCACCCAAGCAGTTATAAGAAAGTGGGTTGATTTTATGCTGCCACCACTGTTGAGGGGTCAGAATAGAGGTTTACTAGTTTGGGATTCAGCCAGCACTCACCGCGCTAAAGACATGAAATACTTTCTTGCTGAGAGGAAGACTGATCAAATAATGATTCCGGCAGGAATGACTGGTTACCTCCAGACACTTGACATTGCAATAAACAAGCCATTCAAGGATCATTTGCGGATGGAAATCAATGAATATATTGAAAACAGAATGGTGAGAAATCATCTAGGTAATTTTGTAAAACCAGGCTTACAAGAAGTTGTGAATTGGGTAAAAAATTCATGGGACAAAATAACTGATAGTGATGTTTCCAATGCACTACGAACAGGCTACTTAGACAAGAAGTATTCATTTAACGTTAGCTATATCACAAGACATGAGAGATTCGGACCAATGATTCAACAGGAAATGGATTTGGAAGAAAATCAGAATATAATTTCAGAATTATATTTATGACGATGTTCCAGAAAAAGATGGACATGACTGTAATTGAATAAATTTAAATTTCTGTATTCTGTGTAAAATAAAAATTAAATAAAAAAACATAAATATACTTTTATTTTTGCCCTCCCCCGAAAATAAGCCCTAGCGCGTATTTTGGACCAAAAAAGAAAGTAAGACAGTGTCTTATTTTCGGAAAAAGACGGTACTAAAATTAAACAAAAACTAACCCCCTTTATTTGAAGTATCATAAAATTTCACATATTTAAATATATGCAACACAGCGAGTAAGCCTAATCAACATGGTTCCACCTACCTCAACTTCTAATTTTAACAAGTGCAAAATTCTCTCATCACAGAGATAAAATATCAGAGAACACCCAATCTTCTGCCACAGCTTTTTTTCCGTCTAAGCTACAAATTATCTCGCTATTTAAACTCAACCTAATTTGCATTCTGGTCACGGCTGATGTAAGAAATTCAAAAAGCAGGGAAGAATTGTAACGTTTAGTAGTTTTATGTTTTTAAGAATAAACCTTAAACAATAAAATGCAAATTTACAATAATAAGTCAAAGAAAATGGAAATAAATAAATTATTTCGAATAAATAAATACTGTTCAAAATATGGATCTCAGATAATTTTTCTCCAAAAATGCTTATTGTTATTATGAATAATTTTCGCGTTGTAATCAAGGCACTCATGAAAATAATTAGTGGCATAAAAATACGGATAGAGCTGTCAAAAGCTATGAGTAATTTTACTTCTGTGCGATTAATAGATAACACTGTAAGTTATACCGCTGTACTTCATTAAACAACGTGAGAGCTGTCGTTACTGAAAGTGATAATTTCGTCTATGATTCGAATATTACCAATCGAACGTCTTAATTTCATTTCACTACACGGAGCAGGTTTCTTTCCAAATTTGTGCATGGATGCATGCATCTCTTCCAAAACAGGAAAACATTAAATACTTTGGCAGAATACACTAAGCACTTGCTTCATATAGTAAATTTACTTAATCTTCATAAACTTATCATATTTATTCTTTCTATAGTATTAAAAATGATTAATATTTTTTCTGATATTAAAATACGGAAAGGAGACAAAATACAATCAGAGCTAGAGGATCTATTTTTTAATCTTTACATTAAAATGAAAAGCCGTTTGTTGAAAAAATCAAATTTTTATGTAATAAAAGAAAAATTATGCGCATGTATATTCAGTCCCTTTTCACGCATTTTAGATAAGTATGCAGAGTCATTAGGTTATTTCGAAGCAGGAGACATGAAAAACGAGCAACGCCTTCGCTGGGAATCGAACTACGGACCTCTTGGTTCGCGTCGAGAGTGCTGATCACTACACCACGAAGGCATGCGAAAGAGGGAGAAATACCTTATATACTCCCCCTTTTAAAGCGCGACTGGAGTTCAGAGGACCCAGTCGCTAAATCCCGGTAGTGGAGAATCATCATCCACCACCTTTTTAGTTCAGGCGCCAGTGTAGAGTCATTAGGTTATTTAGAAGCAGGTGACATGAAAAATGAGCAACGCCTTCACCGGGAATCGAACCTCGATCCTCTCGGTTACGCGTCGAGAGTGCTGACCACTACACCACGAAGTCATGGGAAGAAGGCGGAAGAAATACCTTATAAGTTATGTGAGTAAAAAGCAATGAATGAAATCTAAATTTGCAATGCATAATAATGCCCATACAAAAAGCAAATATCTATTACGTTCATATGTAAAGTATTCAGAATCATATGTAAATTTGAATATATATTCGCTTATTTAAAATGCAAGAAGCATATGTATGTTCGCATGCTTTGTAAAATAATTATTTTCTTAAAAGCGATCTTATTTTACAGAGTTACTAGACTGAGGTTTAACTACTCTTATGTGACGTCACTAACTCCTATCAGCTCAAAAATAACAGCTTTCTCCGGCTTCTGTAAGTAAATGACGTCAATGTTAGGAAGAACCTAACCTTGTTTGCTTGCTAACCTTGGAAATTTTGAGCTGTCAATTGACTTTTAATATATCTCTTCAAAAAATAAATGATTTTATCAACAATTTTCAGGCTTCTTAGCTTGCGAAGTAACATTTTTCTACGTCATTTCATTTTTTTTTTTTTTTTTTTGTCCTTGTTCTAGATTTCGTTAGATTGTAAAATTTCTTTGGCGATAAATCCTTAGCTTATTGTCTGAAAATATAGATCATTATTGAGATGTGTTTGATATTTGAAGAATTTCTGTTCTGTTTCTAGGCAAGATATTTCGGATACCGCGTTATATTTATATGTGATTTTAGCCAACACCAACTTAATATTCGAAAAAGTAGCTTTCCACGACACGTAACAAAAAAGGAGTATACTAATGCAGCATGGGATATATGAGGAGATACTATAGCACTTAGCACTACTTTTTAGAAATCTTATGCAAAGATGAATTAAATTGCTTGGTGATAATTTTTGGGTTTAATCTAATTTTGAGGCTCCATGTCTTGCTTTCAAGCGTTCGTTTATTACTCAGAATTCTATACTTTTTGATTCTGAATACAACATTGGAGTTGTAAGGCTAGAAAAATTAGAACGCGAGATATAGGCCACTGTGTTTCTGACAGACCTGGCGAAAGTTTTTGTCACCAAGTTGGTGACATTTGGTGATTTTTGGTTAAACTCTTTGGAATAGTCAAGATTTTCGAAGGCCCTACGACCGGTTCTTCCAAAAGATTCCAGTATTTTATATATCATGTATTTTATACAATTATTTATCCTCCGCGTTCTTTTTCAATTATTTCCAGCTATTATTGCGCTGTGGTTGTAATTAGCATGTTTATTTTCATAATAAATTATTCCCTTTTCCCTGCTTACTGGATTTCTTATTTAAAGAAACATGAATCCGCATGAACATTACGCTTGACCAGTGTATTGTTGCAACTCAAACCAAACTCAAATTGCACGCAGATTGAATGTCTACACAGGCCAGAATATTTATGTATTTTCTTTAACAAAATAAAAAATATTTTAAATATCTCGCGTTAAATATTTGTCAAAACTTACATATACAATAATAATAACATCCAACAAAAGTCAAATTTATATTTATTTTCTATCTGAAATCTAAAGTTTGGACGTACAAGACATTTTTGTTCGTTTTACTTTGCAACTGATAGCTAAATTATATTTTCAGATATATTTATTTCAAATAATTCTAGTACATTTAATTAATCATTAAATAATTTACTTTAATCTAACCTAAAACTAATTATGGAAACTTTTCAAAAGCAACAGAACTTGAGAATAAGTGATCACAACCTTGATTCTTTTCCTTATTTATTAAATTTTTCTTCTACTCATAAATAAATTACATATGTTTGTTTGTAAATAATTATATACTTTTTTATTTCTTACTACAAATGAAAGCTTGATAGCGTTTCGATGCTGATAAAATTTGTAACTTCTGAGAGAAATTGCTAGAAAATATTTTTATCACGGATTCCTTTCTTATTAATTTTCAATTATAGAAAAAAGTGTTCGCGTATATGTATTTCCAAACAAAGCGATTATTCTAAATTAAAAATTTCGCAACCGAATTGATTTATTTTTTGTTCGAGTAAAAGTTAATGAAATCTGTATTTTTAGACCTTCGAATAAGATTTATATTACTCTGGTAATTAATTAGCTCCATCAATATATTTTTCTGGTACGGTTTTCAAGCTCGTCTTTAATGGAAATGCAAATTATATAAATTGGGACTTCAACTAATTAAATTCTTGAAATCTTCAACATCACATTTGCAACAAACACGTAACTGAAAAGTCTTAAAGAAGCAGCATAAAATTGCTTCAGGGGCCGCCAGCTTCAGACTACTATACAAGAAATAAGATACAATTAAAACAAAAGTTTTTATACAGAAAGCATTTATTTAAAGCTGATATGATAATAAATGCACGAAAAGGAGAAAAATAATTGATCATAGTTCAGTGGGAGTAATAGATTACAGAATTATTCTACAATTTTATATCCCAGATAGTAAAAGCATAGAGGGCCCTTGATAAATTAAAAATGATAATGGTTTGTGCCATGACAACGCAATTAAATTAATGAAAAATTTTAAAAGATAACGGCTTATGCACTTGAAAATGCGATTAAATTAGTGGATTCTGTTATTTAAGAGCCCCACACTTTTATTATTCACGCTGTGAATATGAATTTTGTAAACAATGAATTTTGTATATGAATTTTGTAAACAAGATTATTTAATCTATTATTCCCATTAAATTATATAATACATTATTTTTCTCCTTCTAGTGCATTACTTAGTATATCCTTTTTAAATAAAACCTTAGTGTACATTTTTTAAAAATTATATTTTATTTTCCGTTTTTTTAGTCTCCACTACACACTATCAATGATGAAATTTGTCATTTTTAAAACATAAGCAATAAATCATAAGAAAATTATGAAATACAGAAAAACAACTTAACGTCATTCAGAGAATGAAGAAATAACATTGAATATTCAATTTCGAAATTGGGTATAATAACAATATTAAGCTAAAATGAGAAAACCAATATCGCCAATTCATCTTTAAGTGTGCCAAGATGGCAAACTCGAAACACATTTTTCTCCGTCTGCTTCAGAGTGAAACACATTAAAAAATGTAGTAAATCGTTCAGTTACTATTTTTTTTACATTTTTATTTTAAAGGAGAGCGAAAAGTTTGTTTCATAATCTGCGAAAATTTCAAAAGATTATATCCGATACATTTATAGATGTTGAAAGTTTAAAAATGTAAAAGTAAAATACTCTAAAAATCGAGTAATTTTCAAAATTCGCCAAAAGTTGAGAAATTAAGTTACAACTTTCATGTAAGTTTTATTGAAAAGATATTTTCTCTCTGTATTTGATGCTGCAAATAGTAAAATTATAATGTGCTTAGTTTGTCAAAAAATCGTCTAAATATTCAATTAAAAAAATCTGAATCGAATTTAAAAAAAAAACAGCAAAAAATATTGCATTGATATGTGTATACAAAATTCGAACACAATAGCTTATCAGGATGCAGTTTAAAAAACGATAACAAAATTCTATCCACAGTGAAACACATTGAAGGAATTAAATGAAAGCTTATGAAAGCAACCTCCAAACGACCAAATACAAATTTAAAATCATGAGTAGTTTAACTATGCATTAAATTTAACTTTCATAACTACGAATTTCTTTTGAAAAACAGAAAATGTAGTAGGCACTTAATTCTTCATTAACTCAGAAGAAAACACCCAAGCGAAACTATGATAAAATCCAAGCGATTTTCTTATTATCAGTATTCCCCCCCCCCGATTTTCGAAAGAATGCATTCTGAATAATGTAGAAATTACGTAGTACTCTTTATTTAGTTTTCTTATATCGTTAACAGCATTAATTCTTCTCTTTAAGAAATAAATCGGAATAAATTTACAGTAACTGACTAAAAAGAAGCCCATCCATAATAATGAATCCAGTATGAATGTTTTCGATGCATATGTGCCGATTTAAGCGACCCTGATATCGGTAAAGACCAAAAAATAATAATCGCGTATGCATTTCGATAAATTAACATTCAAATAATAATAAATTAATGCACAAAATTTGTGAGTTAACCATATTAAATAATATAATGCGTATAAATTCATTCTGTACGAAGTGGTTTAAAAAATCATTGTTCTTCAAGAGCAGTAAAACATCTACACTGATAAATTAGCCTATAAAATTCATGATTTTAAGGTCAGGTAACACAATTCATATAGATTTATTTTCTGTAGGTAAAAAATTCATTTGTGAAAATGTTTTGTAGGATGTGAAAGAATTTCATATACATTACTCATATTTCTAAGGAATTATTACAGTACGGTGTAGATGAAACAAACATTACAAGAAATGATCCACTTTATTTAAATATATGACACGGGATAGTGCTCGAATTCCTATCTGAAATAAGAAATATCATGCAGTTTATCTATAATTAGACACACACACACACACACACACACACACACACACACACACACACACACACACACACACATACACACACACACAAAAAAAAAAAAATCAGAGGAAAACTTGCAGCTTTTCTTTTTTGGAAAAACAAAAATGGTTATTACACGTCAGGCAGAAAAGATTTTTGAACGCAGGGAATTTCGAAACGCGCAAACAGTTAAATTCTGATGTTAGATTGAGAGATTTCACAAATCCTCTGAACCTACTAAGTTAAACTTGATACTGATTCGATAATCTTTAAACAAATATTTCACTGCGAGTTACATATGCTTAACTTCGAGTTCGACACAGAAAGTCGTCAAGAAAGTGTTATCAGAAATCTCATTCTTCACTTGCACTGCAACAACGTAAAATTTGTTTGTCTTTGTTAAATCACAATCATATTAAGATAGTGACAGTTTAGAGAACATTATCAGTAGATTCGGCGTCACTTCTGTCACTACTATAATTGTTTTCTTCAATGAAACAAGTATAGTATAATAGAAGAAAAGACCAAAGTAGTGTAGTTTCCATTTTTAAAAGAGAATATTTTGCTGCAGAACAGCGTAATGTTTTGAGCATCAAATCTCGCATATTAGTCACTTTATGATTTTTATATTTGCGCACACATGCGAAGATTATAAAGTAAATTCTGAGTACGAAACTTTAATATTTAATTTTTAAGGACGATTAATAACTCTAAGTTTTCATTAAATTAATATTTGTGGGAAGCAAAAATAAAATATTCTGTCTTGGGCTGTTTGTAACTTCATTATATTTCTTTATATTTGGACTGCTTGTAACTTCATTACGTTAGGTTTTCATACATAATATTTGTATTCTATTTTGTAATTTTTATTTATTTAGAAAAGAATGATTCTTTCGTTAAAACTGAATGCACTATGAACTTTCACAAATATGATTTCACATACATATTTTATATTTCTTCTCGAAAAAGACCTGCAAAAAATTCTCTAAATTGGCTTTTTTATGATACTAGCATAGAGAAGCAACAACAAATTATAGCATGACTTACGCATGTTTTTATATTATAGAACGCATCTTTCGAAAATCCGCATTCAAAACCTTAACACAAGAAAATTTTCGAATGCAAATTTTGAAATTATATCATTCTAAGTCCATCCAATTACGCTTCAACACTATCTGCACACATCTCCTAAAACTTTAATGAATGATATTTTGAATTGTTTTGAGTGTGCAATTATCGAAGAAAATTTTTCTTGTTTTACTTTCAGACCGCCTAGGGTGTATAATTGGCTGTATATTTGCTTTAAGCTTTCATTAAATACTCATCTCTCTATTTTTCAAAGCGTATAATATAAAATATAGAATTCATTATTTTGTATAAACACTTAAGTTAAACGATGGATTGGAAAGAAATTTAATTTGCTCACAACAGCAGCTTTAGGTGAAAGTCAATCGAAGAAAGCACTAGGTATTCAAAGGTATTCAATACATAGATATAAATCAGACAAAAATTATTATTAGGCAAAATTATATTCATCAGATAAATATTAGATAAAAGCACTCAAGGATCACATGATATATTACACGTGATGATCTTAATTCAAGACAGAAATCAACTGACAGCATTGAAGTTGCAATGGATGAAGCAAGACTTAGATTTCTTGCGCTTGGATATTTTAAAATCTGTCAATCAATACTTTTCACGGACCATTTTGAAATAAATAAAGATCTTGAAATCTGGGTATCTCATGATTTAGTACCTCATCAACTGCAAAACCCCGTGAATGCGTGTAAAACGAACTTAACTGAGTGTGCTATATATTCCCAACATTATTAGGACTTTTTATTGGTGACGCTTGGATTTCATTGTACATACAGCCTAGCAAGAATCAAGGGTTATTTGGCATGCGGAACCACCAAACAGTATAGCTCAGGATAATCGCGCGTCTATAAGAATTTTGATTACTGACATTGATTATGAAGAAATAGTTTTCTTTAGGTAATTATCCGTTAGAACCATCGTAGGTGGATCCTTGTACTGCTCTGTACTGCAAGACAATTTGCCAGAGTGGTTGGTAAGTAAAGGTTTTAAACAATACACTCTTTTTATATGATAGTATAGGAAAGTTTAATAAAGTGTTTTAACAGAGTTTGGTTTGACGAAACAGACGATTTAATGCCAGTCTCCCTCCGAATGCAGTCCTAATCTCAATCTTAATCTGACCCACTCGGGCCAAGGCATGATTGGCCTGAATTTGAAAGTATCAAAATGAAGTTGTGAACAATCAACTAAATTAAGTACATTTCGTAGACTGTGCCATCTAACGAAGAGGTGATAGCGTGTTGTTGACCAGAGTCATTTGAAATTTTTATATGTCTTTTGATGATTTAATAAATATCAGTTTTAATAACAGAAGCATTTGCTTCGTCCCCTTTATCAGTTTAACCACTGAAAAAATATTTTTTATCAACTTTTTCTTCTTATAGTTCCCGCGTAAAAGTTTATTTCGCATATTTTTACAAAAAGCTGTAACGTGGTCAAAACTGTCGCATTTTGAAAGCCTAATTTATTTGATTCATTTTTTCAGCTGGAGCCATGGATGTGTTACAAATCTTTAAAAAGATATTTAGTAGTCAAGCAATCTTTTTGAAACATCTTTAAAATAAATTCTGTTTGAGACCACACATGATGATAAATTATAAGACGAAGAAATACTGAGCTTCGGTTTTGCAAAATTTTTATTGATAGACGAAGCGAAATCAGGTTACGCAACCCAAGGCTGGACGATATTTACATCTTAAGAAAAAGTTCGCTCTTATCAAACAGCTGACATCACATGAATCGATAAGATTTTATAATACGTAATAACGAGAAAATATAAAACAAAATGGAAGACAGAATAAATCCGAAAGCATTACGTTGCCTAACTCGTTCGCAAATAGTTCCACTTCCAATATCTGATGAAGTTGCATGTTACAAACAGCTTTAAAGTTCATGAAGTAACTGATTTTCCAAATGAAGCTTTGGATGTATTTCTCGATTCCATGTTCACATTCCACCGCAAACTGTATTACGCAAATTTTTGCTTTTACCATGTCCTATCATACGTTTAAGTTGTAACCAGCAATTCTGTTACACCTTGTAATTTTTGGGGGAGAGAATATATGCATGTGGATTTTTTGCGCTTAACGTATATGAGAGAAAACAGCGCTTTGACAAATCTTCTTACTTCATCTCTGATTATATCTCTATTACAGTATAAGTGTATAATGCTAATCATGAAAAATGGATTAGATTATGGTAAAGTGCGCGAGGGCTATCTGCCTAAGAGGAGGAATGACTTCATGGAGGATTGGTTTAAGGAAATAGTACAAGCATTCACGGTTACACGTCAAGAAAAACAAGAGAACTCTCATGCAGCCAGCCCGTTGGCCAAGATTTGATCCCAGTTCAAACAACCAACGGTATTCAACGGTCTTACCGATTCAGCACCCGTAGGGGAGAACGCAGTTCGGGGAAAGTAAAGAATTCGCATACGGAACAGTCTGAAAATAATTCTGATTTATGATGTTAATTCAAAGTACTTTGGGTCTAATGTATCTTTTATGAGTCTGTCTTCCTATTTTATTCAATGTATAAAACAAGTGTAACGCTGAAAACAAATAGAATTATCCAGTCTTCAAGAAATGAGATTCTTTTGACTCTCGACACGTAAGCCTTTTTATGTGATACCAATACCGCAGAAAAGTTGGTTTTATGTTAAAAGGTAGTTCTTAAATTTACATTTGGCGTAATAACGCTTTACAAAAGCAGAGCATTCCTAGTAAATCTTGCAAGTCGAAATGAGTCAAGCGATATAAAGTAATTGCTATTAGTTATAGAGGAAACTATTTTGACCTAAATACGTAAGATACAATTCACCATATTATAAATTAGTAACGACTTACCATTATCAGATCTAAAATGGCATCTCTTCTCTCTATTTCGCATCACACATTAACCAATTTAATGCTCTATTGAGTGATGGTCACTGACATTATCTCATCCCGTGCAAATACTAAAGTTCGGCAACAGAAGAATTACGTACAGTGCGAGTGATATGATTATAAAGAACTTCTATGTTAGGAAAATGAGTTTATCTACTTATTTGCTAAAGATCGCCGCCACACGAGTTGTTAAATGTAGATACAAACTGATTAGCCCTAAAAGCGACCTTGAACAGCTAATTTGCGCAATGAAGGAAAGGCTTGTGACAACGAATGATAAAGAATTCAAAATAACATTTAGTTGAATATGTATAATACTAGAAACATAATACTTAAATTGTTACTTGGAGATTTAAAATACTTCTAATTCTTTGTTAAACACTGCTGGAAATAAGTCACTACCCCAAATAATCTTGCCGCCCTGTTTGGTATAGTGATAAGGAAGCCGGCTGCCATAGAGATAGACTAATGTTCAAAACCGCTTAAGTTACGTTATTTGAACGTGCAAAGGTTGAATACGGCTATTTAAATGGGGGTATCTGCTTAAGGAGGGATACCTTTGTGAAGGACTTCCTAAGGGAAACTGGCTCGTATTCACGTTACACATGAGGAAAATCAACACTGTAGCCTGGGATTGAACTCAAGGCAGGTCAATCTACCAATATTCATCGGTCTTAACAACTTGGCAACTGCCGGGGCTTCAAAACACGCAGAAAGCAAGGATATTTGTACATGTATAGAGTCTTTGTGGCATGGGTTCCCTACCGTATATCCAAAGGTATACCAAAGGTCGTCCCGACCGTATATCCAAAGTACCGTATATCCAAAGGTCGTCCCGACAAGTTGCGGATAGGAGGAGAAGAGTACAAGTACAATTGTATGGAACACCAGAATTCCACCTTTGGTTATACAGGTATAGTCCTACCGCACTGATTGTGCAGCTCTGCTCGGATTTTGATGGGAAGCACCCCTGAAGACGGTACATCCATTTTCCTGTACCATCAAAATCTTTCAAGAGGGCTTTCTGTTAGCCAGCATTTTGAGTGTCCCCATGTCGCACAATAACACTCAATTCCTTTTCCGGGATACGAACCCAGGCCCATCCTTACTGCAGTCAGCGTTTAATAACGATACTGATCAGGGCGGCAAGGAAGAAAGGTAGGAGACCGTGCGATCTATTTCCTGGCTTGTTATCCAGACTGGGATAGAGAGCTGGCAAACTCGCACTGTCACTGTCTAGATGGGATAGTGGTTACTGACGCTGATTGCCGAACCAAAGAGCTCGGTTTCGAATTCCAGAGAAGGCATGGATGTTTGTAAGCGTATAGGATCTGTGCGGCAAGGAGGCACTCAAAGTACACTGTTTGCCGGGATCTTCTCGACAGGCTGGTGGGAGGGGGCGAGGATGAAGCCCTGACTGTGAAATGTGAATATATTGTTGCGTGCGTACGGATTCGTAATAATTTAAAGGCACAAGTCCGATAAAAAGTTAATAAAATTTATTCTAATCACAAAAAAATATAACAAAACGCTGGATTATTCCTCAAAGATATTCGTACAATATCACGCAATGTAAACAGTAGCTATATTTTAAACTACTAAAACGTTAAATAAAACGCAATCCAAAGCGCAGAGAAAGCCAATCCGATCTCACCGCGAATTCGCTACAATCAACAACAACAGCTCACTTAAACAGCAACTAATAAGCAACTGAGCTTAGAAGTTTCTCTCCGGCTTTCATAGCTTTTTAAATCGGCCGCGCGAGACAATTCTACCAATTTCTGGAAAGCAAAAAGAGTAGAATTACGGTTACGGCTCAATTAAATATCAATTACCGAGATAAACTCTTTTATTCAGTGTGTTAAATGAACGTGCTCTTGTATTTTGACTTTTCCGCCCTAGCCAAAATTCGTAGCAATATGTACGAACCAACCATTGATGAAATAGCAAAGGACGATTACAGACGTTTTGTTAATGAAACTTAGCTGACGAAAATAAGAAATAAAAATAATAAGTTTAGAGATTTTGGTTCTTGAAGTGATCAGATTTTATCTGCTCAGCTATACAGTGTA
>KK115910.1:552111-568077 GCA_000611955.2 Stegodyphus mimosarum | reverse complement strand
CTGAATAATAAACATATATCTGCAGTTTTTAAGGATTCCAACTCATGCACACAACTCTATAAACGAAGGAATTTCTTCAAGAACATATAGCAGCGATTTTACTACATCCACCATATTTATTTAATATAGATCCAAAGGACTATTTTATTTCTTTCGGTGAAATATAAATTAACAGAGAAATAAATTTTGTCACTGGATGAAGTAATTATAATTTCTAAACAAATTAACAGCTTACAGGTGTCAGAAAAAACCGATACAGGATATGACAATGTGCATGAAGAGTCCTAGTGAAGATTTAGAAAAGATGCGATAACTGTTTTACTTTTACCAGTTTTAATTGTGACTATTTCAAGACCTCTTATATTGTATTTCAATTTCAAGCATAGAATCCATCTAACATAAGCTCAGAATGAGCTTTTAAAACAACATTTCCCCATATCGAATGTCTGCGCCTCACTCTTATACTATACACTGGAGAGGTGAAAATATTTTGCAGGAATACATTGGCCTCTTTAATGTGTATTCTGTGTGACTTCACTCACTTGCCTGATAGGGACATCAGAACAAGCCGGCGAAATTCATCGTGGCAAGGAGAGCAAGATTGCTCCTGTTTTTGGTTACAGCCTTGAGAACCATAGAGGTGACAGTACGACTTCGCTCAGTTCCATTCCCAGTTTTGAAGGCGAGAATCCTGGAGGGAGGCGTGTTTGAGAGTTTCCCAACCCCCTACTACCAACTTTTCCAAAGGACATTCTGCTCGCCGCATACTTAGACTGCTCTCAATGCCGCACGGACACTTACAAACATCCATACCTTCTCCAGGATTCAATCCAGGACCTTTGGTATCGCAGTAGGCTCTCCTAACAACTATACCATCTGAGCGGCATGTCCGAAAGTTCTCTCAGAGGTTGGTTGTAGAGGAAGAGGACCGGGAGACCCTCGCACCCATCTCCCTGGAGTGCTCTTCATCAAAATTAGGGGGAGGAGGAGACCAAGCAAAGTTGTACTGTCATCTGTATGGTGCTCAAGGCTGTTGCCAATGACAGGCGCAATCTTGTACTCCTTGCCGCGATGAATTTCGTGGGTTTATTCTAATGTTATTGTCAGATATGTCAGATATATCAGATATGTGAGAAACTGAGAAGTGATGTTTACTTTTGATGTGGCGGCAAACACCAGACACATTTGATGAGTCACACATTTTTTAGGAATATGTAATGCTGCGACGATTCATAAACATTGTAGAAATAAACTAGATAATTCAATAACGAATAGAACATACATGACATTTCCCAGATCAAAATATAATCAGTTTAAAACATTCCTTCCGCAACGAAAGAAAAAGAAAAGATCGCTACTGATTTAGATATACAAAATCTGTAGATTAAAAAAGTTTTAGAAGTTATTATTACCTGTTTACTAGAAAATTGCAGTTACCAACAAAATATTTTCACGAATTATCTGTGGGCAGAAAAACACTTTTCTTGGTAAAATAAATTTTGATCAACTATATCGTCTTTTAATACGGTATTGACAGCAATTAGAAAACTAATGCCATATTAGAGAAATAATTACTTTATGAATTTTACCACTGATAATTATACAAAAAATATTTTTAACCTTAATTTCAAAGCATACACTTTCATTACTCCTTTGGTGATAATAATCTTTCGTACTTTTAACACACGAGAAAAAAACTTAGTTTCTACATCTGACAATAAAACAAAAAAGCAAAGAAATTCTTTCCCCAAAACAGCAAAATACGATGAATCAGTGAAGCAGATGAATTTTACGAAAACAATTTTTTAACTACGTTCACAAAAGTTTTCAATTCTTACACTAACATTCATTTTCCACACAAAGCTCATAGAATATACTTTTTCAAACATGGACTATCAAATTTAAAGAAAAGAATGATTACTTACTATTGGGAGAAATTACTATAGTTACTGACGGAAAACATATGACGAAAATTACAACGTTTACAAAATTACTGCGATTTTACAATTAATATTTGCGTTTGTGCAATAACCCAAATAATCACATCAATCTTGCCTTTAAATTTAAGTAACAAATTATATGCTCTTGAGATAGGAAATTTGTATTTCTTTAAGAAAACCGTACCAAATTTCAGCTTGATTTGATAGCTGTTACAGCATATGATAAATGGTCCAACATGTGAAATTTTTCAAATAGTGATAAGCAGTCATGTGCATACCTGAACTAAGATAAGAGGTCGTAAGCTATCGCAAGCTCTTTACCATGTCTCCATTATCTCATATTTATGATAGAAAAGTGTATAGGCACATATTTGGACAGAAATAAAAATGTTATAATACTTTTAAAGGCGAATTTGTGAAGCCATGAAAATACGTTCAAGAAGAATTGGAATTTGAAGTGAATTATCTGTCTTCAGTTAGAAAAGAGCTAGTCATACAGAGCTAGCTCGCTTCTTCTTAAGCCCTTGACATACAAATAAAATACACGGCCGAAGAATACCATTAAATTTGGACTCTCATGTGCAAGCTTAGAAACAGAACGTTTTATTTTCAAATTTACATTGCCATACAACAATAATAATATCCTGCGTGGCGTTCGCCGAAGACAGTTTTTGACGTCTCTGAGAACTCAAAGTCTACAGTGGCACATGAAATCAATGACATCTCCAGGACGTCATTCTATGTCAAAAGGGGTTACAGAAAAATACTTCATAAAGGAAAGCTTCTTAAAGGAAACAGAAACTTCAAACTGTTTTCTAAACAAGTGAACTGCTTAGAAAACAGTTTGAAGAACGTATGTATATTGATAGAGTATGAACTGAAATATATATTGTGCTAAAAAAGTTACCTGGAAATTGCTAAGCTACCAGATTTTAATAAATTACGGAAATATTTTTGTAATACAAGGTGTTTATAAAGTCCCGGACCCATTTTGATGTTTAATAACTCATAAAATAATGAAGATATAAACAAACTTATGGCATTTATTGATGGAATAACTTATATATTTTCCTTTTCAGGTTTGAATATTTTTAGTTTTGTAAATATCGTCTGCGCGTGCGGTTAATTTCAGATAATTTCATTTTCCAGTCTAAATATCTGTACTTTTCTAAATATCGTCTGCTTCTTAATTGCATTTTTCTCTCTTTTGCTTTTGGCAACTATTGCCTATTATTATCGGCCTAGAAGGATGGCCTTTGCAACAGATATGCTATGGAGATTATTCGACCGGATATTAAGAAGAATGCATACACCACAAGAAAAAGCACAGATTTTATGGTGGTTCATAGAAACGAAATCCATAATGCAAACACAGAGAAATTGCAGAAAAATTTACCAAAAAGATCTTCCATCCAAAAGCAGCATCTTGCGGTGGAAAAAGAATTTTCTAGAAACTGGAAGTATCGCACATAACAAACGGTCCGGACGTCCTTGCACAAGTGATTTTGATGTCGAGAGTAACGCCGCTGGACTTTTTCCTTTGGGGATTTGTAAAGGACAACGTTTACAGGAGGAGAGCGTCGAACATTAATGACCTAAAAGCCAGAATTACAACCGCAATAGCCTCTGTAGATGCCGACATGCTTGCCGATGACTGGCGTGAAATTGAATATCGACTTGATATTCTCCGCGCGACGAAGGGAGCACACGTGGAAGTTAATTGACAAGGGTCATGAAACTTTTTGAATCTATCTAACCATTTATGTTATTAATTTTAATCTATCTTTATTATTTTAAGAGTTATTAAGCATCAAAATGGTATTCTGGGACTTTATAAACACCCTGCATATTCCAAGTAAAATGTAACTTCTAAGAAGAATTTTGATTGAAAATTTCCCAAGAGATAGTTTTGTTTATTTGATTACGGCAAAGCACCATTCCAGAGGAAAACTGTCAACATCAATAGAACCGGAAATATTCCAAAACTGAACTTGAGTATTTTCTAAAATTTTCTGCTTAAGTAAAACTCATTTTTTTAAGCCCAATCGAAACGTGATTTTGCGTTGTTCCACTTTTCATTTAAGCCAGTTGCCATTCAGCAAAATGTAATATATTACAAATTTAAACTGTTAACTACTAAGAAATAAACCGAGCTATTTAAAAGCAACAGTGGCAGTTCTTAAGAATGTTACATTTTACTTTTTAATCCGATTGATTTAAACAAAAATGCATTTAATTTACGATATAATTAAACACTTTAAATACTATTATAAAACTGCGTTTAAATAATTTTATAACACTTCGTTACATATTTTTTCACTTTACAAATATATACATGATCAGGTCAGTCTAAATGTATGCTATTCATCAAGCAACCTATAAAATGTTTCGCTATTTCACCTGGGTCAACTCTATTGATATCTATGCTGATAAACTACATTAAACTTTAAAAAAGCTCTTTTGGACAAACGTTAAAATCTGAATCCTTTCTCGGAATTTTTTTTCATTATTAGCCCAAAGGAGCGTTAGCTTAGAAGGGCTATTAATTTCGTTTTGGCATTTTGCGTCAATTCGCTGTAAATGTCCGTATCACTTTTCAAACTTTTGCCACCAAATATTATCGCCCTGTGTTATATTTAAAGAAATTAAATAATGAAGAATCTGCATAATTGTATATATATGTTCCTCGCATTGTCATAAAACAACGATACCTAGAGCCATCAAATTTTGAATAACGTAATCCTCCTCCGAATATGGGCAACTGGAAGCCCAAATTTGGAGTTTTAAATTTGTTTTATTATCGATTCCATATTTTGTAACATTTTAACGAATTTTTGAATAAGAAACTCAACGACTTCAACGCGAGCAATGACAACACTGTACGAAAAAAAATTATCTGTAAAACATTTTTATCATTTTTATCTGTGTTTTATCTACCAGACCGTGTAGCGGAAATTCTACAAATATGTTCATTTTAAAATTATTTTGCGATATTGCTGTTGAACTGAATTTTATGGTTTAAGTGCGAAGGACATGATATTTAATAAATAAAGGTAACACACGAAATGTTAAAAAAACGCCCGTTTAGGCGTAATGTAAAATCTGAAAATATTTTTTTTTATTCCTATTAATTTTTTCCTCGGAACTAAGGAGTTTTCATAAGCACTTTATATAAGCCTATAATGTTGCCAAAACTATTATTATTAGTGTGATAAATAATCATTGCTTTCATTTATAGTAATATTAATTTCTATCATGAATTTTCTCAATATTTGATGGCATACTTGACAGTCATTCAAATAAATTTTCGTTTCGTTCGTTCAAGAAGCTTTATTATTTTGCTTGTGATTTGAAAAAGAAAATGTCAAAGGCAAAAATTTTAAATTATTTGAACCAATTGTATTCATAAATAACAATTCCAATCCGAATTGGACGAATGTAAGGTTCTGAAGTAATAACTGCAATGAAAAATTTTGACATTTTGTTTTCATTTACATAATCTAAAAGAAAAATAAGTTATTTTCAAACCAACGGTATCCAGAAACTGTTCTAATCTGAATTACGCATACGTAATGCCTCAGTCTTAAATAAAATCATGAAAGTGGCCAGTGAATATTCTACAGTTGTTGATTTTTCTTGGGGAGGGGGTAAATCAGATGCTTGATTTTTCCCCCTTATAAGGATTGGTTTAGCTTTACTAACCAGTTATCTTATGTTAATGTGCTTTACTGTCCTTCTCCCTTCCATTTTCCTTCCAGAATGCAAATTTCTAGTTCACGTGTATTCAAATGAGGTAGAAAGAAGATAGTATTTAAAGGAAGATTTTAGAGGGTAGAATCAGAACCTGTTCCGCCTGCTGAAACCTACGTTTGCTAACTCATTCTGTTGATAGCAGTTTATCTACGGCGCTGTGTTATTCTCTCGAAATAGGCTTGTCACTCCGACATTGGATCAGAGGCAACTTGCGCGTTCTTTGTCTGCGTAGCTGTTGAGCTAACTTAACTTAGTTAAGTCAAATTCATTATTTTTTATTGAAGCTATAAATGCTAGTTGTTCTGTAAAACTTTCATTTGAGTTAAATAAAAGGGTCTTTTATTCCCTTTCTCAGTCTTTGTAGTAACTTTGAAAGACATAGTCATAATTCACTTTAGGTTTTAAGAGTTCTCGTCTATGCTACTAAAGAAGATGGGATTTCACACTCTCATTATATTCATTTTCTTGCATTATTTTAACAAAGTTTTCTAAAAATTATGTTTATTTATTAAAAAAAGATTTGTCACAAAACCATCTGATGCCAAATTAAATTCGCCCGTTCTTATTTAAACATGGAAATACTATAAATGTATTATTTAATTTGAGTACAGATGTCATTTTTACACCATAGCATACAGCGGCTCGCAATTGTTTCCGGACCTTGTGTTTTTCAATTTTATTTGCAAATACTACCAGTTAGTAAATACTAGCAAAATGTCCTTTTTCTATGACATGTAACTTTGATAATATTTTTTAAAATTTGCTTATTTCGAAAGACCTAGACCTTGTTCGAGAAATGAATGTAATGACTGTATCTTTGTGTCCTGTTGATAACAGTAACTTCTGCGTGTATCTTGAACTTGATGAGAAAATTGATAACAGTGGGAAGCCCACTGCCCAAATCAGAGCCACTGCTTATTAAACTATTGAGAGAAGATATCCCAGTGACCTCTGGACCCATGTTTACACCCATGGATCAATGATTGAGCGAGGAACTGGAGCTCGTGAGGAATCTATCGTAACCCTTTTGCATTCTATAAGACAGTGGGAAAAGGTACTAGCAGTTTTGATGGTGAAGCTGAGGTTATATTCATAGCTTTGAATCAATTAAGCACTCAGAAAAGTAATTTCCTTCAGGATGTTATTTTGCCCAACAGCTTTGTAGGCTATCTCCAACAATAAATTTTTTACCTCCAAATGAACTTACGCATGTAGGAAGATTCTCAACACTGTGGCTGACTCAATTGTCTTGCAGTGGATTCATGCTCATTGTGGTATCGAGGGGAATGAAAGAGCCAAATTCCTGGTAACGAAAGGAATAACTGTTCCACAACCACTAATAACCATATAACTTTTAATTCTACAAAACTCCTGATTAAATTAGAATTTAAGAGAAGGTTTGCTTCCTAACTATCAAATGAAGCCAAAGGAAACGCCTGGGAGTGTCTCATTAGCTCAAAGCCATTTATTCCAGATTTTCCTCGTCCTGTAGCCGCGGCGTTATTTCGTCTTTGACTGGGCACGATTATCTGAATGCTTACCTTTTAAAACTTCGATTTACGGACTCTTTTGTCTGTATTCTTTGTAACTCTGGACAGTCTATGAATAAGAAGCATATTGAGGAATGCACTGCACTATTATCTTTTAATTATTTGTTCTTAGGTATTGGGAAGCAAGATCAAGACTAATGACTTAGTGGCTAAATGTGTGACATTTGTATAAATTAAGAAAATGTTTCGAGAAAAGGTTTTCAAAGCGTTTATGATAAAATTAATAATTTATTCAAAAAGTTCTGGAAATGAACTCACATAAGACACTTTGAGCAAACATTTTTTAAATAAAAACATGAAAATAATGGGGCATTAAATATTTCGTTGGCTTATTCTTTTCTCCCTCTCATTCCATACATGCTCGATAGAATTTAAGTCAGGAGAGTATGGAGGAGTTTTGATTACTTCAGGACAATTGTATAATAACCAGAAGCGAACATTTAAAGATGTAAATTCAGGATCGTTACCCATATAAGAACTTGAATGGCTTTTACAAACCAAGTTTTCTTGCAGATGCTTTCAGGTTTTCATTCAAAATATTTTTGGATTTAAACTGATGCATATATTTTTATAGAAACAAAATTTCTCATCGCAGAGGCAGCGAAACATCTCCCAAATCATTAAGTCTCCACCGCAGTGCTTAAAGACAGGCAACAGAGTTTCGTATTCAAGCTTTCATTCGAGTTTTGCCCCGTAATAATCCGTCTTTAGGACCCAAATGCACACTAGTGTGCAACATCTAAGCAAAAATGTGTTTATCTAATATGTTTATGTGACATATTTATTACTTAAACGTGAGCATAAAATGGGCATCTCATATGACAGACATTTATTAGAACGAACACATTATTATCAGAAGAAAAAAACACAAAGTTTACATAAAAAGAAATACAACTATATTCATATTACGCTGGCATACAGCGAGTAGCTTTCGCAGATATCAGTCTCTTCTCGTCTAAAGTAAGTCACGTGAGAGAGGCGTTGCAGGCCGCTCGGCTAAACTACGCATGCGTGGTGATCATCACAGTGTGTATCTATGGGCGGAATTGATACAGACGATATTATTATATTTTTAAATCTTTTAACTCAATTAGTTTTTGCGTGCCGCGGTTTGGCCATTCCTGATTTAAAATGATAAAGGCTGGGTGTGTAAAATGAGATATGGATCGAATTTCTTGGCAAAATGAACGAAAGGAACTATCACTGTTAGGGAAAGCTGCTACAATTATTGAAGCAAATATGAGTCTTCTTATTGATTGAGCGCAAAGAGAAGGAATATAATAATTGCATCCTTCTTATAAAAACTTTCTCGGAAGAAAATACTAGTATCAAGATTCAACAAACAATTCACAAAAATATTCAGGCGCATTATGAAGTTCTGGAGAGACACAAGTTTGAATTTTCTTTTGAGTTTAAACGAAAGTAATTAAATGACTTTAAATAAGTATTGATTGTGTTCAATGTGGAAAAAAAATTGTTCAGTTTAAACTCAGCGGAATATGAGGTCCTCATAGACCTGACGTCTCAGAATGAACTAAAAATCGCATTTCAAAACCAAAGTCTATCGGCGGTTTGTCTGCATACAAGATAAAAATTCCAAATCTCGACTGAAAAAGCAAAATTGATGATGCTGTCTGTCGTATATCCGTCGTGAGATGGGTTCTAGATATATTTTACATGAACGTGACGTGATGAGGGCATTTTCATACAGCATACGTATTAACAGAACGAACATGAAAAAAAAACAAATATGGTTTGCATAAAGTTAGTAACATATTCCGCTGGCATACAGCGTGTAACGTCCATTATCATGTGATTCTCTTCTATCTATTATCTTCACTATGTGTCACGTGAGAGAGGGGAAAAAGGGGGGCCGCTCGGTAAAGTGCGCATGCGTGGTGTTCATCGAAATCATCACACTGTCTTTCTCAATTACCCATCTCTCTAAAGAAAGATTCTCTACTTACAGAAGTATCAAAACAATATACAGAATTCACGTCAACGCAGAAAAAGCGTTCACCTAGAAATAAATATCAACTTTTGAAACTAGAATTAAAAATGAAAGAGGAAAAATGTAACTAACTATTGGTGTAGTGCTGGAAAATTAAGCAAAATAAGCCCGTGCTTAGGGCATGAAGGAAAGGGGGCAACGAGACTGAGAAAGAAGAATTGAGGAAAAACAGACGTAAATGTATGTCGAGGCACCCAAGTTTTTTAAGTGCTTAGGGCCTCTTATCTAAAAGTCTTAATCTATGCTTTAATTTAAGTTTACATTAGTTAGCATTATAGTTGTATAATAGTAAAGTTAAATTGCAATTATCTTCTATAAACAGTAATAAATCTTTCAGATAACAATAACGAAGAATACGTATTTGAACTGAATTACATATAGTGATAAACCTATAGGGATCGAATAATGTTGAAGAATATATGTATTTATAATAATCTAAAATATCTAAATAATAACCAGCAAAAGATATTTTACATTGTAATGCAACAATGTAAAATATCTGTTGCTGGTTTGATTTATTGAACTTCGGAAGAACCTATATGTATGGCTTAAGAATAAATTGAGAGTTGCGATGATAAATTTTAAAATTTCATTTCATGGGTATTGCACAGATATTTACATAAATCCTTACTTTACATTATCTTATTATCTACACCTTTTTCCTACCCATAATACTATTCTTAGAAATCATTAACTTGTAAGATATAAGAAATGACTACATGGGCTCCGCAAGTCAAAACGTTTGGGAACTGCTGGTATAAATTATCTTCCTCAAAACCGCAATTTACGCATTTCTTTAGCCGAACTTTCAGAATCGAGGGATAAAAAATATATAAACAAAAATGAATCTGTTACAGATTTCTTATCTGGAGCGGCACCCTAATGGAGGAAAAGATTTCATCCAAGCGAGGCGAGGACCCCAAAAATAGACTCATGCAAGGAAAACAATAATCGATTATCAGTGCAACTAACAGCCTTGAGGAAGGCTATAAAATGTTCCGGTATCGCGAGTTCAAACATCGTCTGCCGCTTAAAAGTCTGTTTACATTCGAAATTCCAAATTTCCCGAGAAAGTGATGTTTTGAACAAAACAAAGAGATCACAAGCTGATAATTGAATATATGAATATTAACAGTACTGAGTTTTATTTTAAGTCAAAATATGTGCAAATAATCATGAGGTTCAGTTTTAAGTTCTTTCTCAGTAATGCAGAAATTTTAGTGTTGTGGTCATACAAATAACTAGAAAATAAATTATGCGATAATATACAGTTATACACAATGCAGCTAAAAAATTTTAGATTTTCATTTTTCTAAATTCCAGCAAACTTGCTAACCGACAAATGAAAATTCAACACTTTATGATTTATGTAACATTTATTACTAAGACATCTCAACTTGCTTTATCGTCTGCTCATTGGAAGAATTTTCGATGCAATTAATCGTTTACTTTCAACCAAAGAGTTGTTATGGATTCGAAAGTTTAAATAAAAGCATAACCTAAAAATATTTCAACAGAAAACATTAATTCTGATTTTTCATATAAATTGCGATTCGAAATGAAACATACAGTGTCTCACAAAAGTGATGGAACACTTGTGCTTTACAAAAGGAAACTGTAATAAAATAAATTAAAAAAAGATGTAAAAATTTTTTGTGGGTGTGTTTCATACTTAAATTTAGTAACAATTATTACATAATATACATTTTCTCAAAATATTAAAATATTAATTTAACAAAAATACAATTGTTTAGAACGGAGCAAAAAATGGCTCACACAAGTGATGGAACACCATTAGACCATGCAACAAAAATCGTCTGAAGTAAGCAATAAAAATATTTTTTGAGGTTTTTATTTTTACTCAAAAGTAATTGGCAATAATTTATAAAATCATCTGCCTTATTTCTCTCCAGTTTGTTTTGGAATTTTTGTGTTTTTTAGCTCTGTGCGGCCATGAATGCTAAGCGAAAAGAAACTTTGCCTGAAATTCGAAAATTAGTTATTAATTTGCATATTGAACGTGGAAAATCTATTAGAGAAACTGCCGAAATAGTTAACTTGAGTCATTCAACAGTTTTCAATATCATTAAACGATATAAAAAGAATCATATGATTCAGGATAAAAGAAGACCTGGCCGACCATCAAAGCTATCCAATGGAATAAAGCGAATTATCGTTCGAAATATTAAAAAAAATCCAAGAATGAGTGCTCCTAAAGTTGCTGCTGATTTACAAGCATTATATGGAGTAATTGTTAATCCTGAGACTATTAGAAGAGTAATTCGATCTACTGGATATCACGGTAGAGCAGCCAGGAAAAAATTCTTCGTAAGTGAAAAGAATAGAAAACTCAGACTGGCTTTCGCAAAATCCAACATAAATAAGAATTTTGATTACTGGAATGAAGTTATATTTGCTGATGAGAGTAAATTTAATATATTTGGTTCTGACGGTAGAATCTTGGTGTGGAGAAAACCCAGGGAAAAATTTCGCAAACAGAACTTGGTGCCAACAGTAAAACATGGTGGAGGAGGAGTTATGGTATGGGGGTGTATGTCGTCCGCTGGAGTTGGTAATCTTGTTTTTATTGACAGTATAATGGATCAGTGCAAGTATATTGGCATATTAAATCAAAATTTGAAATCTTCAGCACGAAAATTGAACCTTCATAACGATTTTAAATTCTACCAGGACCATGACCCCAAGCACACTGCTTTGAACGTTAGACTCTGGCTGCTGTATAACTGTCCTGAAATAATAAAAACACCACCACAATCTCCAGACTTAAATCCCATAGAGAATATTTGGCAAGAATTGGAACCAAGAACTCGCAGACACGCCATTTCTTCAAAACAAAAATTAAAATCGGTGCTTCAAGAAGAATGGTGTAAAATCACTCCAGAAATGACAAAAAAAAAATTAGTCGAATCCATCCCAAGACGATTAAATCATGTTTTAAAAGTAAAATGAAATCCAACAAAATATTAAAACCTTTTAAAAAGTAAAATTTTTGGATAAATATTTGGTGGAAAAGTAAGTGTGCCATCACTTATGTGAGCCATTTTTTGCCCCGTTCTAAACAATTGTATTTTTATTAAATTAATATTTTAATATTTTGAGAAAATGTATGTTATGTAATAATTGTTACTAAATTTAAGTATGAAACACACCCACAAAGTATTTTTACATGTTTTTTTTATTTATTTTATTACAGTTTCCTTTTGTAAAGCACAAGTGTCCCATCACTTTTGCGAAACACTGCAGCAAATTGCTTGTGATCTTGGAAGAAAACTGCAGTCATCTGCTTAGGATGGAGAAGGTACACCCACGACCACAGAAACTCCGGTTTAGGAGTCTCTAGTAATCGAGTAAAAACCATGTTTGAGAACATTTTTGTCTAGAAGGGGGATAGTTCAAAATGAATTTGAACAAAACATATTTTTTATATTACGTCCAGAAGGGCTCTTTTTTTTCATGTACACATACATACTCATTTCGAGATCCTTTAGTCACCTACAGCCTTCGGTCTAAAAATATTTAAAAGCAGCATATCTTTAAATTCCGATAGACAGACTCGCGCGCTGGAGATAAAAATATTTTATTCCATACAGTGTGTTGCCATTACTCGTTTTGAAATCGTTGAGTTTCTTAATAAAAAATTCGTTAAAGTTTAAAAAATCTGAAATTCAAGATTCGGCTTCCAGGTGCCCATATTCGGGTGGAAGATTACGTTATTCAAAATTTGATGGTTCTAGGCATCGTTGTTTATTTCGCAATGCGAGAAACATGCATACATTCATGAAGATTCTTCATTATTTAAGTTCTTTAAATTTAATGCAGGACGATAATATTTGGTGCCAATAATTTAAAAAGTGATACAGCCGTTTGAAGTGATTCGACGCAAAATACCGTTTCGAGACTAATGGTCCTTCTGAGCTAACGCCTCTTTGGGCTAAAGAAGTGTTACGTTTTCTCAGCCAGACATTTATCTAGTCACCAAGTTTGGGTACTTTCGTGTACTTTCTTAAAAGCGATATCTCACCTTATATATCATTAAAAGATTCACAAAACAGTGATCGTAGAGTACTCCAAAAGAGCCGTTCTGTGAAAGAATCAAGCAGCTTTCTAAATGTCCCATGCGTCGTATGGAGGACTGTATGTATATTAAAAGCTAAGGAATAAAGTTTTTTTTCTACAGCTTTCTATTTTGCACGAACTTAAAACCAAAACTTCTGTAGACGCACTGTGTATAATTAAAAATTAATTCATAAAGCAACAGATAGGCAACAGAATAATAACAGTAATCGGCAACAGAATACAATAGAATCCTCACGACACAGCACCCTATAATTAAGTATATACAGCTGATACATACATGTACACAGCGCACACACACAAAAAAAAGGGCAGTTCTGAATCTCCCGTTCTACTGGGCCGATTGACGAAATTCAAATTGCGTTTTTCACGTCTCGACAGCGCGACTTAGCATATGTATTAGATTTATATGTAGCATTGTTCTAACATAGGCATACTGACAAAAAATCGGACTTTTTCTGAAATAACATACCATTTTTTTTTCTATATTCGATTCTGCGACTCAAATTATGCCTAAACATTAAATTTTGTAAAATTTGGCACGAAATTTACGGAGAAATTCAAAAATTTACTTTGGCGCATTTTTTTCAGTTTGCATTAAGTATAACTCACTTGGTGAACTTCTTAATACTCGTATATGGCAACCTATTTTCCTTTCTCTTCCATTGTGCAGGAGCGGAAAAAAAAATCACATCGTTCCTACCTTTTTAACATTGTGCACGAACGGGAAAAAAGTCACATCGTTCCTATTTTCGAATAATTTTAAAAAAGTGCCTAAACCATATATGATGTTGTTATCGCTTTCAACAAATATGCCAAATTTCAAAACGCACCAATATATAAATTAACGTATATCTTCGGAATTTTTGAATAAAAAACTGTAATTTTTTGCAGGTATGCTTAGAAATACATCCATTTTAAGATGATGGTAAAACTTTTATGGATCATAATCCAATTTTTCTTGAAAAATTTATAAAAATTATTTACAAATACAAATTTTAAAGACAAATCATAAAAAATGGGTGAATTTTATCTGGAATGAACCTAGATTTCGAAATGTGATAGGAAGACTTAAGTAAGTTTAATTTAAAAAGAGATATTGATAAATATATACGAAATTCAATTAACATTGAGGAGCTAAAATTTTGAGAGCTAATGTTTTAAAAACTACTCGTGTGATTTTCACAAAATTTTGCAGTTTGGCAGAAGTCGAGTCGTAGAATCGAAATGTGGAAAAAAATTGACATGTCATTTCATAAAAAGTCAAATTTTGTGTCAAAATACCCATATTAGAAAAATGCTATATATAAATCTAATACATATCATATGTCGCGCTTTCGAGACACGAAAAACGCAATTTGAATTTCGTCAATTAGAACGGGAGATATAGAACTGTACCCCCTTTCTTTTTTTTCCGCAGTGAGTACAAGTAAATTAATAAATTATTTCCTTGATTATGTGTAAAGTGCTTAATAGTGGCGCTGAATACTAAATGCGAGATTATGCACTTAATAACTTCTTAAGGATAAAACTGTACATGATTAATTATATGGCAAATATACAAAAGTTTAGATGCATGATATGACACATCAGTTCATACGTCCTTCATACTACACAGATATTAAGACATTATATATGAAATGTCCATTATCATATTATTCACTTATCTACTGAACAAAACACAAAATATCCATGCCTGCTGCATCCAGCAAAGACATACTGAAGAAGTAGGAAAAAATACAGGCCATAGCAAGCAGGGCATCACAATACAAGTCGACAAGAATAAAATTCATCGTGTGTTTAAAGGCAATGCCATGCACTAAATTAAAACCATTATGAAAAAAATCTGATCTGGACACCACATAACATTTTTGCACGGCCTATTAAATATTCTTTCTAGAACAACAATAAACTGATATTAAATATTGTTAGATATTTACAACAATAAAGTGATAGTAAATATTATTAAGCTAGATTTCGTTATTTGTCGAAAATTAAATTTTTAATTTGATGTTGACAAAACATGAATACTTTCGTCATTTAAAATAATTCTGTAATTCGAAGTACACGACTACGACCAACGATTGCCAAAATAAAAGACCTGGTAAGGACTTTTAAGTGTGTTGGGTGTGTGTGTGTGTGTGTTCGTGTTGCGAGTAAGCTAATAGACCCAGGGCCACGAAATTTCGCACACAAGAGCCAGTGCACTTCGAAGCGATTTTTTCGAAATTCGAATTAGAATTTTTTTTATTTTATGTTTTGTGACCAAATCGCGTCATTTTGAGACATAATGGGCTACAGGAAAGCGAGATTTCACTCTATACATTTCATTTTTACATCGTCGTGAAGCGTAGACAGCCATTTTACGAACTTAAAATAAATTTCGTATTTCAATAAATTGATTAAATACAAATTTATTTAGGAACAATTTTTTTTTAAAACTTATTTTAAAAAATGTGCTGTTTATTTTCCTTTGATTTTTGGACACGTTGAACTTTAATCCTTTCGACTCCTTTTAAAAAAAGAATTTTGGAAAAATAATAATATTTTGTATTTTTTTAAAATTTTTTAAATGAAGCTTCCGAATACACTTCTCACATCTCAGATATTTCAAAAT
>KK115910.1:517496-551897 GCA_000611955.2 Stegodyphus mimosarum | reverse complement strand
TTAATTATAAAAAGTTTTGCATGATATTTTTTAATCTGTTTAAGTTCTTAATCTGTTTATACCATTTGAGTTCTTAAGATTTTGCAAAGGGAAGTTGGTTAATTTATTTATTAGGATAATTAATATTTGTATTAAGGGATACTGCTTACTTCATTGTAATTTTTCATATATGTAATACATTTTTATTGCTTTTTTTTAAATAAAGTTGTTCTGCAGAGTGAAATTCTGCGCAGTTTTTAAAATTAATATTTTTTTGGGGGTACTGAACGTTTGTTTTTGGGTACTGGACGCAAATGTTTAATGCACATCTCATGCAATTAATTTGCTAAAAATTCAAGATGTATATGTTTTTCTGGAGATACGTCAGGGCCGTATACAAAGGAGGGTTGGAATCTTAACAAAAAGAAGGAAGAACTTACGCGGCCATAGGTCCCAGGTGTGTCTTTTAGGCATTTTTCCGGTACGTTTAAAAGCCAGACGAAGGCTGGCCGCATAGCGGCTAGTATATAAATATAAAAAATGTAACTGTCAATTATACATTAAATTAGCAATAGCCTTTAACTCCTCTTTATAATTTGGGCACGCCCCTATCTATTCTAAGAAAAGTAATAGTTTTTTTCCAAAATTGAGTCATATATTAAAACTAATTCCAATTATGTCATCTGAACCTTTTACACTGAGCATAGTCCTTAGCCAATCAGATTGAAGAAAATTCTACTATAAATACCACTGCAATCCATTTTTTTAAGCTTGCTCATGCTTTACTCATATCAGTTAGACGCTCTGCAACATTTTCTATTGGTTATAATGCAATACATCATGGCTTTCAAAACTGTGGGGGTGCATATTGCACCCACAATCATACGTGATGCAAATATTTTGGCTCCAAAATTGCTTTATCCAATAATAAAATTATGCTGAATTCAACCGCGTCTGTTTTACCAGACCATTATAGCTAATCACATGTCCTTCCCTTTTGCATATATATATATATACATTTGGTGCTGCCGATTGCAATAAAAATGGGAGATGCATAACTAGATGTTATAGCAGTCCTATATCTAAAATTTCAAAGTTCTACCGCTAATCGTCTTTCAGCTATGCGAGATGCATACGTGGGTATATAAAATGTTTACGTACGTACGTTTTGACATCTATTTTAATCAATCTATTTTTATTTAAACTCAATTAAAATACGGGAGAAATAAAAGTACAGAACACATACTGAACATAAAAGTAATATGTTAAACCTTGTAAGCTAAAATTAAGCTAAATTTAGTCTTACAGGTTAAAACTAAGCTAAATTTAGTCTAGAGAGAACAACAAATGATTCAGATATAAAGTTTTATGATTCCCAATAAGAAAAATAAAATAATATGCAACACAATAACATTTTAGTATTATTGCAAATACCATGAACCATATACATTTGATAAACATCTTCCTTGAACTACATTCAGCAAAAAGTAAAAATTCAAAATAAAGCCATCAAGTTTGGTACAACTCTGATAAGAAAGGCTTTTAGGATTATTTGGATAAGATAATGAGTCAAGGAAAGTTAAAGAAAACATACTTCATTCACAAAAGCCCTAAAAATTATATTTAGATTTTTGTAAATGTACAACAAAAGCGCGAAAATTATTTTAACTAATACAGAATGGTACCAGATGCTTTACGTTTCCTTCAACCCTTGTTGCATTTACTAGCAGAAATATCATGCAAGTCTTAAAGCATTATTTTAAGGTAGATAAAATGCTGAACATAATTTATCTTATCACAATTAGCAACAGCAAATAGCATTATTCTGATACAGTTATTTTGACATAAAATCGTTCTGAAATCACATGCCAATATTTTTCCATATTTCAATTCTAGACTTAAATTATACCTAAATATTTTGTAAAATTTGGTGCGAAATTTATGGAGAAATTCAAAAATTTATCTTTGCGCATATTTTTTTCGTTTGCGCCAAGAATAATTAACTTGGCGAACTTCTTAATATATGGCAACCCATTTTCCTTTCTCTTTTTACATTGTGTATGAGCGGAAAAAAAGTCACATCATTCATACTTTCAAATAATTTTAATAAAGTATTTAAACCACATTTTCGATATTATCGCTTTCAACAAATATGCCAAATTTCAAAACGGGCCAATATATAAATTCACGTATATCTTCTGAAATTTTGAATAAAAAACTTTAATTTTTTGCGGGTATGCTTAGAAATACATCCACTTTAAGGTGATGGTAAAAATTGTATAGCTTACAATTCAAAATTTTTCGAAAAATTTATAAAAATGATTTAAAAATAAAAATTTTAAAAATAAATCGTAAAAAATGGGCGAGTTTTATTTGAAATGAACCTAAATTTCAAAATGTGAAAGGAAGAATCAAACAAGTTTAATAAAAAAAGAGAAACTAAAAAATATATACCAAATTTCAATTAACATTGAGGAGATAAAATTTTGAGAGCTAATTTTTTAAAAACTACCCTTGCGAGTTTTACAAAACTTGGCAATTTGGCATAATTTGAGTAGTAGAATCGAAATATAAAAAAAAAAAAAAAAAAAAAAAGTGCCATTCCAGGAAGAGTCCGATTTTGCGTCAAAATACCTATATTATAACAATGCTATATAGAAATCTAATACATAGCCTAAGTCGCGCTTTCGAGACATGAAAAATGCAAGTTGAATTTCGTCAATCGACCCAGTAGTACGAAAGATATAGAATTGCCCTCCCTCCCTTTTTTTTATGCTGTGTACGTCCAGGGGAAAAATAGAACTGGGTCTCTCTTATCCCTCTCCCGCCCAAGAAAAAAACATTTCAGTTAAAAAAAAGGAATTAAAAAGACGTAAAGAAAAGATGCTTTATTCAGAGACGCAATAGAAATTACTTTTATATTTTTAAATGTAGAATAAAAATGAAAAATTTATTTTAACTAGTATAGTATGGTTCCAGATGCTTCACATTTCATTTCAATGCTTTGTCGTATTTGTTTGCAGGATATCATGGAAATCTCAAAAGTTCCCATTATTTTAAGGTAGATAAACACTGAACATAATTCAACTTTAAATAACACTAGCATTTCTGTGTATTACTGATTACATATTTGTAAAGTATTCTAAAACGTATAATTTCATTTGTGAGTCGGTAGAATGCAGCAAATCGTTTTTTGTATACCTATTTCACCAAAACTATTAAAGGAAGTATTAATTTTCAGAAAAAGAAGCTTGGATTTACCATCGATTTGAAAGGCGATATGAAATTAACTCGCCTCAACCTTCAAACGAATGAGATTAGTTATGACGACTCGTACAAGAGCTATCTGTCTATGAGGATGAATGCCTTATTGAAGCATTTTATAAGGGAAATTAACTCATATTTATACTAAAAAAGAGAAAAAACATGAAATCCCAAGCGATCAGTTTATTTAACCACAGGGAATACAAGATACCTTTTTTTTTATTATTGCAGTTTTTAAACATTTTTATCACTGCTATGTTGCCTCAATCTTTGGTCTGGATTAGGTTACTTTTTTAATCCAATGGCTGGACCCTTGCTCGTTTAGTATATGCCGAGTACGGCCAAATTCATTGATCATTTTACTGTCTTTTCACCGAGGATGAACCCACCAGGGGTTAAGCAGAGCGGTGGTTAGTTCGACCAGAGTTTATATCACGGAGAACAGCTAACTGAATGTGAGTTTTCTTGGTTTTCGCCATATACACTGGTGTGCAAAAATTAAGGACGAAGTCGAAAAATTAGCATATCAGCTGAACGAAGAGGCAGAGCGGACTGAAAGACCAATCAGGAGATTAAGTAAGGTGATGTACGGTAGCACATGCGCAGATATGCAAGTAGACGTAATGAGGGAGTGTCTGAGTAGTATAAAGCATGTTGTCGGTGTAAGATCAGTATTTCTGGCAAAGAGATTGCACGCCGTATAGCAGTTAAAATCACACCGAGTTGCTGCCTCAGCGAGAAATGGCGAATAATCAATCTGTTAGACGACATCTGGATGCTTTTACCCGAGGTCGAATCATTGGGAAGTTGGAGGAAGGCCGCAGTGTAGCTGCAGAGTTCGGAATTGCTCACAGCATCGTTTCACGACTTTGGAGACAATTTCAAACTACAGAAACAGCTATCCGGGAGTTTAGTAGTGGTCGTCCACGAGGAACCACACACGCAGATGACCGGTATATTGCCTTACAGGCCAGAAGAAACAGGCGGCAGACAGCGGGAGAAATCGCTAGACACACGACACAGGCGACTGGACGACCGATATCGCGTTTTACCGTGGCCAGAAGACTGCACGGTGGTGGTCTGTTTGCACGACGCCCTGTACGGTGTGTACCTCTAACGCCTGCCCATCGGAGAAGGCGTTCTCTGTGGTGCCGGGAACACCGGAATTGGAGAGACAATGAATGGGGACGAGTACTCTTTACAGATGAGAGCAGATTTAGTCTGAGTTGCGATTCTAGACACATACACATCTGGACAGAGCGGGGAACACGCAATAACCCCTTCAACATCATCAAAAGGGACTGTTTTGGAGGTCGCGGAGTTCTCGTTCGAGCAGACATAATGCTTGGTAGCCGGACCGACCTTCATATCTCCCAAGGAGGTTCGTCACCTGGGACTGCTATTGTAACGAGGTTCTTCTTCCTTACATGCGTCTTTTCACTAGGGCTATGGGTCCTCAGTTCCTCTTCATGGACGACAACGCTCCACCTCATCGCACAGTTACTGTTGAAGAGCTGTTGGAGAGTGAAGATATTGAACACATGGATTGGTCGGCAAGGTCTCTGGATCTAAATCCCGTCAAGCATGTACGGAACTTACTAGGGAGACCGGTGGCAGCACGCAACTTATCGCCAGTAAAGATTCCGAAACTGCGATTGGTGCTACAAGATAAACGAGCAGCAATGTCTCAACAGCTCATTAACAACCACATATCCAGCATGCACAAATGATGTGAAACCTGCCTAGCAGTCAGGGGAGATCATATCCCCTATTAAAGCCAGGATGTTTCTTGCTGGACACCCATCACAAGGATGTTTCGGCCTTCAGTCGCATTGCGCTCCATGCTACTGTTTCAATAAAGCTTCTTTTTATCCCTCTGATTTCTCTTTTAGTAAGTGTTGCTTACATTACTCATGTCCTTACGTATTGGGTATCTTACGGTATTAAATGTGTTGATTTGGAAAGCTTTTGTACAAAGTTATATTGAAAAAACCGTCTCGTCCTTAATTTTTGCCCACCAGTGTATAATGTGAATACAAGTCAGTTTCCATTAAAAAATCTTCTACAAAGGCATTCTGTTTCCTTAGGCGCATAGGAGATAGGCAAATAGTCCTCGCGTGTGCTTTGACGAATTACATATAAATCTTAATCCTCATCGAAGACATTGCCCAGGATGCGCCAAAGGGAAGCGAGAGATATTACACCTCTGAAGAAATGGAACAGAGAGTTTACAAACATTCATACTGCTTTCTCTGGTATGCAAACTTGATCTTAATAACAGCAGTCAGAATTCAACTATTTAATTTAGGTAAAACGCATAAGGTTTCATCCCATTTTGGATCCAGAGTAGCTCAGATTGTACCATCTGAATTCCTCGTACTCTTCTTCCCCTACCACAGATTCTAAAGAGAATTTTAGGGTACGTAAATTTTAACAGCTCCTCTTCTATAAAGAGGTTTAAGACAATAGTCTTAAGCTTGTCCAAGATTCGAACACAAGCTCAATGATGCTCGTAGTGAATTTCTGCTAACCACGATACTGTCCATGGCGATCTTAAATTATGGAAGCAAAATACTTTAAAATCTTTAAACCTTTTCCAGATCCATGCTATTTTGCTATGTAACTCTGTAGAGACATTACGTTTTTTTCGAAGCGGAAGACGGAAAAAATGTGCAATGCCCTCGCCGGGACTCGAACCTGGACCTCTCGAATACGCGCCAAGTGAACTAACCTTTACACCACGAAGGCATTCTGAAAGGAGGGAGAAAATACCTCATATCCTCTCCCTTTTAAAAGGTGACTGGAGATTAGAGGACCTAGTCGCCAAATTCTGGTGATGAAGAATCATCATCCACCACCTTTTTTTTCGGGCGCCACTGTAGAGACATTAGGATTTAGAAGCAGTAAATGTGAAAAATGAGCAATGCCCTCCCCGGGCTTCGAGCCTGGCCCTCTCGAATACGCGTCGAGCTTGTTAATTCACATAGATGTTCGCGTAACATTTTTCGATCTGCAATATGAACTCAGACATACATTCCACACTAATGATTCTTGATGCCTGAATATAATGTTAAAAAAAACACAGAATACGTTTCTATACCACTTGTTCGTAAAATGTTTTATTGGAGTCTTTTTCCATCTCTTTCCTTTTAATTTTTATTGCGTATTAACGTATAACTCTAATAATCTCATCAAATATTTATTAATTAATATCAAAAATCAGTACCAAGCATTTCTTTTAATAACTAAAATCTATAAATTTCGGGCATTTGTTGTTTACTTGAAGGTTATATTGATAAATGATTATATTCAGCAAAATAAAGGATTTTGTTAAAACTTTGTAGATCTTATTTTTTTTAGTTTATTTATGATATAATCAGTCAAATCCTGATTAACTGGAGGCGAATTAACTTGATTAAGTTAAATACTATCATAAATCACTGAACGAACACTGCTCAGCTAAATGGTCAATTAACAGTGCTCAAATTCTCTTGTTTTTTTAATCCCATTTATAACTTAATTTCCTAATTATTTTCATTTTTTAATTGTTTGCAAAGTGTTTTTTTTTTTTGGTTGTTGTTTCGAATATTGATTAATATATGTAAAAACGTAACTTTATTCTTCAGATTAAATGCTATAAAATGCAAGTAATCTGTTAATAGTATTTTTCAGTTAATTACAATATTCTATTTTCTGAGATTTTTTTTAAACTGCTCTCTGATTAACATTATTTTGAGTTAACTATGGAAGTCATCCTGGTACTAACTCAAGTATATACGGAACAGAGAGACAAAAGTTTCGAATTTGCAATATACCGAAAAATAAACTAGAAAGCACATGTTAATAAATATAGCAAGGAAAAATGGCGGGGAAGACAGATTCGTGATTCTGGCATAGTGTCGGAGATATCGGTATCCCCATAGATATGTAGATATCATTTTATGCTTACCATTTCACATGTTGTAATTTGACCTTCAAATTTTGCGCAAAGAGGATGGAACCCATCATTTAACGGATGCGCACTTTCATGCGCAGCGGTGAAGGTCTCTTTCCCGGAGGGAAAATCAAATTCGGTCAATGCTAATTCCGTTGACAAATGATAAAAAATGAAACTTAAATTAAACAATAGGAAACAATTGGCAAGTTTCTGTCTCATTTAAAAGACTCGACTATAATTTTTCGGATACATCATGCGTAAAGACTTTTTTCCCCACCATTTTACGAATCTAACGTTCAACAAGTGTTATTTTTAAACAAGAAGAAAACTTTTATACCAGTAGTTTTAAAATAAAATAGAGGATTAAATAAAATAACTGATCTGATTTCAAATGATTTTACCTTTTTATACCTTTACGTTTTTTAATGATAAGTATTCTATGCGTTGTACACAATCAACATCAAGGCGGTAATCACATTTTTATCAACTTTATTTAATATCCCCTTTGCTACCGTGCCTACAGCAATAATGAGGCGGCTTTTAAGATCATGTCGACTTATAGTTCAAAGGTTCGACTTTAACCTCTTAAACATCTCCGAAATGAAAAAGGGCGCATGACATAAGATGTTTTAAGCATGATGTCCCATTTCTGTCTTTTCCTCTTCAGATCATCTGCAGGTGACAACAGAAATCGGATCACTTTTAAACTTTTTTTAGAGGTGAGAACATCAAAATCTACACGTTTTAAAGCTTTTTCTGGTTTCTATTTTTTTTCTCTTCTCTATCTTTGACAAAGAGACATTGAGAAGCTAGCACGTGTTTAAAAAAGGAGACTAGATTAAATTACAAGTGGTGTTTCATAAAAAAAAATTACGTGTATACTTTATAAAGTATCAATGGCAAGGACATTAAAATTGCATGTAAACACTGTCAAAACACGAAATTCAAAGAGAGAAGAGTCACTGTCATATCCCACATACTTCAGAATCAACGTCCCATTGCATTTTTGCTTTAGGTGGACGCTGAAAGGAAAAACTGAAACGAAAGAGGCTGAAATGAGACGATTTTCAAAAAATTAGCTTTAAAAGCCTAGAGTGAAGTGTTAGCCGTCTTGAGGAGTTAGATTAACTATATTCGGGTCAATCATTTTGAATAACTGTGTACTCTCGTTATGACAATGACTAAATAAAAAAAATAATAATAGAGTAGAACCTCGATTATTCGAGGTAACTGGGACTGTAACCATCTCGGATAATCGAAAACTCGGTTAACAGAGACTGAGTTTTTAATGATGCCAGTCATATCTATTTGACAAAGTTTCTAGCGTGATATTAGGATTCTGATAAATTCCGACTGAGAAATTAACGGATGTCTTCTCATTATTCTTACAGTTATTTATTATTTTTCGGATTATTAGTCGCAAAATATATCTAACACCTCAGTGAAACATGAATATTTATCGCTGTTTAACTGTTTCTTTTTAATTTGTTTAATTTCTTTTATACATCGTTTTAGATTTATTATAGTATTTGAATAGAACATGTGGAAAAGATTAGATAATTCTACAGATGATATAATTTTTGAGCATTCTGAATTATAAAATGAATAGGATGTAACGCTGTTAAGTTAACCTAGCACTGGAGTGTCGCTATGGCAAACAAATATAGTGAATTTTAAAGAGTGCATTTATTCTATTGCGGTTTATTTGCTATCGAGGAAGTAGATTTAAATCAATTAAATAAGTTTAACTGAAATGCAGGAAAAAATGCATATAATTTAATATACCGTACAAGGAAATCAATGTGGTGTACACATCAGCTTTTTTAAAAATACGACTAAATGCAAGGATATTTTGGATACGCATTCTTTATAAACATTATTTCAAAATGATGAAATATGTATTTCATTTTAGCTGGGAAATCCATATACAACATCTGCCTTAGAGAAAAAGATCTCCAGTGCAATGCCATGGAATAAAGCTTTAAATGTAAATCTCCATTTATTGCGTGTATTTGACCATCTGTCAAGAACACGCCTTTTTGTTCAGAACCTGACTTCTCATCATATGCAAAATATTCCTTCGATTGAGTAATAAAATGCAGAAAAAATAATAAAGTGGAAACAGCTGGCTTTTTGTATCTTGCCGGTCTTGGACCGCAGAGGTTTGCAGACAATCAACAAGGTTACTGTATATAAAAGTGTGGTTTATAGTTAAATAACTTCATCTGGTCTACTGCTACATTCAAACACTTTATTCTCCGCATAGAAAGAAGTGGTTATGAAATAGCATGCAACTTATAAAGAAAACAATATTGGTTGTTAATAAATTAATTAGTTTGGAGCAGTATATTCTAGATAACTTAGTCATAGAGAGAAATATTAATCTTTCCATTGCTTCTTTCCATTTTCACGCTCTTAGAAGAACAGTGAGAGTATTTCAGAAATTTTTATGGTAATTTATTTATGCTACAACTATATTTACAATACATCAACTTGAATTAAATGTACGTACATAAATTAGCCATTAAGGGGTTAGCTGTTGAGTATCTTCTGAAAAATTCATACCCACAAACAAGTTGAATTTTGCTTTATGAAAACACTCACATAGGAGAAAGGCTCTTTTGAATTAAATAAAGGTTAGCAAGAAAAGGTTAACTGGCTTTACTACATTAGGATTCCACCTATCATTTCTTCTTTTTTTACAGCGACTACAGAAAATCTGTCGTCACGAAGTGAGCAAAGATATTTCACTCTGATATTCTGTAAATGTAAAAATTGCTCTTCGTCCATCTTTATTGAGTATTTGTTTTATAATATTCCGATATATTCAATGGAAGGTGAATAACCCAACGACTAGAAGGAGTGTATATTTTAACAGTTTACAAAAATTTTTTAATTTTGTTCTAGAACACAAAGCTGACAGATGAAAGCTTGTAAAGTTTATTTTAATTTTATAACAGTTACTTTTCATTTTGAAACCCTTTCCTTTAAATTCTTGTATTCCACTTACCCTACCAGCCCCAACACACTACCAGAATGAGTTTTTAGTATCGCGTTGCATGTAAATGAGGTAGAAGGATTATTTAAGGAAGATTCAGCTTACTTAAGTAAGACAGCCTAGGAGTCCTTAGTGGCGTGTGTTTGCTTTCAGGTTACTTCCAACTACGCTCGGCCGTATCGTACGTGCCTACTGATAATCGCCGGTTAATTTAATTAAGGGCCAACTACGTTAGGTAATTGTGTTTAGCTTCGGCTAAGTCAATTTAGTATTAGATTAGTTTCTTATTTTACTACTATTTAAAGCCCGAGCGGAGGCTTTCCAGTAAGCCCGAGAGGTAGTCACCTGTTATTTCTTTGAGTAAATAAAAGGGTACTTTAACCATTCTCTGGACTTTTGTCGTTAAATACTCGAACTCAGCAATAAGTCGCTATACAGTTCAATAGGTTTCTCTACTTTCAGCATTGATGAAATAGTTAAGAACATTATAAGCCTTCTATTCTTCTTGTAGGGTCAGCTGTAGGAGTATTACACTTACGGAAGTAGTACTTGGCGTAGAAAAGGAAACTCACTGTTGAAAATTTTAGATTTGGGTAGATGTATAAAAACCATGATAATATATGGAATAGCCGAATACGAAAAGTTCCAAATGGAGGGACGTTTGCACTTTAATACATCATGAATGGCAAGACTCACCCGACATTTAAGTATTTTATCATCGGAAACGCTGCCCATGCTTCACCACAGAGGGCGACAGAATTACATCAAAGAGAAACAGAAAGCTCCGTCCTAGTTTAAATGGAGAACACCCCAAAGGACAGACGCTAAAATCTGAAATTTCTGGATAGGATTTACGGCTTGGCAATATTTTAAGTGCCTCCATGCCGCAAAAACACTATTCACTGACAAACATTCATACCTTCTCCAGGATTCGGACCAGCTCGCAAGGTTAGCAGCTGATTCCTCTATCATACCAACAGGGTGACAACTATAAGAATGCAAATACTCAGAAATGTTTTATATTGTTGCGTTCTAGGGGTTCGTGGATATGGAGTGATTGATGACAACACTTGATGAAGCATCAAAACACAATTTATTTAGCCGGTATTACTCAGGACAGTTCCAAAATCATGTTTACAGGCGTTGAAAAGCTACGACAAACACGCTGAAACATTCAGCAGCACAGTCTTCCGGCTGTCAGGCTATAACAGTGAAGACAGCTTACGGCAAAACACTGAAGTACAGCTTCGGACTCGGTCGATCGCTCTCCCACTCAAGATAAAACTCGACGATACACTGACGATAAGCTCGATATACTCCTACTGCGCGTATAGGCAGGGTTTATATAGATTTTGGCCTGCCTTCGAGAAAATTCTGGGCCAAACTGGTAAGAATTCGTTCTAGAATGTTCTTCATCCGTCTTTGGCATGTCGCCAAATGGGCGATTTCGCGCCAAATGTGGCAACCCTGCCTACTCTTGCCATTTTCTGGCAACTCTAAACCCGCTTTGCTGTCATCTTACCGCGGCTGGGCATTTCGCAACAATATGATATGCCTAGCACACAAGTAATCTGCTGGTATAGCTATGCTGTTGATCAAGGATAACACATAGATAGTCTACAGCAGAAGTTTTAATTATTACAGAATTCAGTATTACATCAAAACAGAAAACCACATAGCTTTATCTCAAGCTAATAATTCGAGAAAAATCTTCAGTACGTAAACACTAATGACGAGCGTAATTAGATTGTACTTGATTATTTCAAATGAAAGGAAAAGTACATAAATTCCCATGTGTCTCGAATCAAAATTAATGTAAACAATTGTATAACTCTATGCAAAAATTTCGGGAATCGTATTTTAACAAACCGCTACCGAATGCAATTTAACGATGTTTTTGCGGGACATCTGTACATAAGAACAGAATAAAAGACTCTCTTTCCCCGAAAAATAATCATAAAACTGATTTAAAATGGATTATGAAGAGATATTTTCGTGGCATCTGTGCGTACGTATGTATGCATATATCTCGAATAACTACAAAAACGAGTAGCCTCAGAACGTTAAAATTTTGTATGTAATACTGCTATAACATGTAGATGTGCACTTCCTGTTTTGGTAGCAATCGGCTGCACCAAAAGTATATATATATATATATATATCCACTCTGTTACTCGGTTCAGCGAGCTCAGTTTCTTTATTCTTATATGTCTGTAAATTGCGCATTTTTTGCTTTAAAAATGATTGAATTATGTTGTTCTTATCTTCCGGTTAAGGTTTTTATGCCTTTAATTAACCTGCATGCAATATTTGTAGAATTACCAACAATTTAAAAGTTGAGATAAAATAACACGCCGAACAAGTATTAATTTAGAATTCAAACAACAAAAATCAGCATTATATTTGCAAATTTTCACAGCACAAGTTTCGATGGTTTTACCGAACCATCATCCTCCGCTGCCAAAGCGCAAATGACTTGTGCTTTGGCAAAGATAACGCCAACAAAGGCCAACGATAACAACAAAGATAACGCCTTCTTTTATTATTACGAAATAAATCATGCTTAATTCATTCTGGAATTTATTTGAGGAAATAAGTGTTTAAGATTTACCTCGTAATTTTTAATACAGATATTTTGGGTTTTTATGAATTTTTGCCTTGTCGCAAAGTGAGATCTGAAATAATTGAATGAGAAACTGTTTCCTGTGAAAAACTGTTTCCTTTTTTTTATTTGTTTATTTAATTCCTTTTATACATCGTTTTAGATTTATTATAGTATTTGAATAGAACATGTAGCAACAATTAGATAATTCTTCAAATGATATACATAATTTCTGTGCATTCTGAGTTATAAAATGAACGAGATGTAACGCTATTAAGTGAAGCTAGCGCCAGTGTCGCTATTTGTCGCTAAATGCATTTATTCTATTGTGGTTTATGCGTTGTCGATGAAGTAGATTTAATTCAATCCATTAAGTTTCAATGAAATGCAAGAAAAAAAATGCGTATAATTGAATATTCCGTACAAGGAAGTCATGTGGCGCATACAGCAGATTATTTTAGTATTTAATATTGTCATATGTTATCCCAGTTTCCACTTTTGACGTAGTTTGTCTTAGTAATGAGGTTAATTACGCTTTTGTCTTTTTCTAATTCTAATTTTGTACTTTTTGTTTCATGCTCCAATGATGTATATCAAGTGCCTTTGCAATTAAAAAAAATATTTTCGCCTTATTTGGCAACTGTCTTTTATTTGGCGATTTTAGTTTAAAAATATATTCGACAATACTTTTGACATATTAACCGAATTGTTGATCACAGTAAACGATATGTTTTACATATTTTTGTTCTCAAAGGGCCGAGACTTCGGCAATTCAATAACAATATTCGAATGATTTCATTAGCAGGGATCACATTAAACCACATCTACTGTACCATCAATCTCTTAATATAATACATAACACTATGTCTTTTTGTACATAACAGTATAAGAAACTTTTTTTTTGTATGACTTATTTGATTATGGCAAATCATGGCCAGTGTTGTGGTTTTTGCAAAGAAATTGTAATGATTGTAAGACAAAACACCAAGACTCTTAAATTGAAAAAATAATGTAACGTCAGAAAGAAAAATTAATTATCAAGGATATTAAACCAATTGTAAACGATGTCAACCCGAAAACAGCTAGAGGTTACGATAAAATTCAAATCATAACTAGCTTTAAAATTGCAAAATGAAGATTAAAACTTTCAAAAGCTCATTTGTGAAATTTCGGAAGACACGGGGACGCACGACATTACTGATAATTCCGTTATCAACAATGATGTAAAACCTCAAAGCCAAGAACCTGTCAAGTACCTGGGTGTTACACTTACCTGGGTGTTATCAAATTTATAACATATTTTAAATAAACATCCGGGACTTACGACCGAGACAAAGCAAACAAAACCTTGATGAGAACCTTTTATTGTCTGCAGGTCGAAGCTCAACACCGCAATGAAAAAAGATTAGTTTGTCTTTTTACTTCCGTATACGAAGTAAAGGAAGTATTGTAATCGCGAAAAATTTCGGCTATCATTTTTCAACGAAAATATCCATTTTGACCGCTTTTCAATCCATTTGAGCGATGTTCTTGTGTGACATCTGTCCGTACTGACATAATAAAGGACTCTTTTCCTTAAAATGGACTGTAAAACGGATTTAAAAGAGATTTTTTTCGTGACGTCTGTACTCACGTACGTATGTATCTCGCATAAATCAAAAACGAGTAGCTTCAGAACGTTGAAAGTTTGTACATGAGACTGCTATAACATGTATTTGTGCACCTCTTTTTTATTTGAAGTCGGTCACACCAAAAGTGTGTATATATGTAAGAAAAATAAAGAATGTGTGCAAGATTAAATTAGCAACGCATATTTCTCTTCTCAATTCTAAAACTAGTAACCTCTGGCTGCACTGCGTCATTTCTAGATTAATCGATGTCATACGACTCTTACGTAATTCTGGTGATGTAAATGGAACTAACACTCAAGCAGCCAATAATAATTTTACAGAAGTATTAAATATCCAATCAAAATGCATTGAGAACCAAAACTAACTCAGTCTGAATTAAGATTTCACCTTGAACATAACGCATTTGCTTTCAACGCTTTGGCCAAGCTGCACTCTTACTGAAAATTAATCTAAAATGAAAGCTTTTTTGGGAATAGGTACATTTAATGTGCCACCTTGATTGTGGCCACAGCACGTTTGCTAAAATAAAAAATGAAGGTTTAATCTGCCTTCGCCTCCAATTTCCTATTCATTATAGATCACCACTTTTACGCCATCAAAATTCTTGCTAGTCATTACTTCCGAGTTTGTTTTTATTATTTTACATACATACTCATTCTGTTACCCGGCTCGGTGAGCTGCTTTTTTTTTATTCTGATATCTTCGTAAATTGTGCCTTTTTTGCTTTAAAATGATTGAATTATGTTGTTTCTATGTTCCGATTAAGGTTTTTATACCTTTTAGTTAATCTGCACGCAAAATTTGTAGAATTATCAACAATTTAGAAGTTATTAAATTGCTACTAAGCCTAACGTAGCCGCCATTTGTTTAAATTTGAAACTCTTTAGAAGAATAGTGAATCAAGTCAGTGTCTGCACCTTCAGTGTTTTTCATTGAGTGGGACCAAAAGTAAACTTACAGTTCTGTACACCGAAAAAATCTGCCTTCTTGCCCGCTGACCGAATTGCTTGTTTTTGAGTAGAAGCACTAATTATAACTGTAAAAATTGTGTTTTTAGCTGTATTTGGTGTTTTATGTTTTTCTATATTCTACAATTTTTAATGAATATGTTTTGAGTTTTATGCATTTTCTCCTTGCTGTGAAGTCAGAACTGAACTAATTGAATGAGAAATATATGTTCTAATGAAATTCGAGGAAATAAGTTTAAATGAAATGCAGCAAAATATGAGTACAATTTAACAGGCCGTACAAGGAAGTCATGGGGTGTTCACGTCAGATTATTTTTATTAAAAAGCTACTTTTGATTAAGGTCTCCCTAATGTATGCGTCCTTGCTTGAGTGGCTGCAAGGTCCTATTCGTAAACGACTAACTACATCCGGAAACAATTCGAAACAGTTTAGTAATAAATATGGTACTGAATGCAGTGAATTCCATTGGACTTCATACAAATGTTCTTGCCATCGGTAGCAGCACTATAATACATAAGCACAATTTTATTCTTCAGACTACTGAATAAATTAATTTATAAAAAATGGAGTGCTTCAGAAACAAACGGAATATATACTTTTATTTTTTAACAATTATGTTCAGCAAATGCAGAACAAAAGTTTAAAAATTATACATTATGATACAAAAATTGGCGAATTATTTAAATAGATAATTTTTTTATCCAAAATAGTTGCAGCTTTTTTATGATCCTAGTTTTCAATTATTCGGCATACTAGGCTGTTGCACACGAAATGTCGGATTTTGCGATTTTCGTATAAAATATTACCGAATCGCGCCAGCGCGTTGGAAATTAAACGCTTAAACATCCGTGCGTGCATTCATGCAATGATTCGAGTTTTAAACTGCAATGTAATCTGGCGGTTAAAATATAGAAATGAAGCAATACGGGCACTTTTTTCCCAGGCGTAAACTTGCTCATAATACAATTATAGCAGCCAGAAACATCGACACAGCATTTGAAGCTGTCACAGCAAACCGGGGGGGGGGGAGAATCCCAAACCCATTTAGAGATGATTAGAAAAATTTGGTTCTAACTATGGAGGAAGGAATAGAAGGAGACGCCTTCCTTTTACCACGGATGACTAAGTGCTGCCGAGCTTTGACAGTCTAAGGGGGTGTGGCAGTTTTTTTACATCCAGAGCACGTTTCTTTGACATCAGTGTTACTTCCACATACGACCAGCAGGTACATTTCTGCACAAAGAAATATTAATTTCTGAATGGGTAAAAGCAGTTTATAGAACCAACTATTTCCTCCCAAATACACCTTGATTATCTTTTGATAACCTGAAACAGCGACTTTGAATATTAATTTGTTTTATAAAATTCAAAACGATTGGACAACTACTGAGGCTAAACTAGATTAATAAAAATTTTAAAACAAAACTATAAATTGTTAAAAATGGACTCATACGTATGATCGTTAATACAATCTACATGCCTAAAATTATGTAACTTGCTATTTTGAATGGACATGTTTACCAAGTACTAAACACCGCCAATTGAACAAAAGTACTTAAATATATTTAATGTGAAAAATATTAAATTGTAATAAAAAAATTAAGAGAATGCACGAAATTCCAAAAGACTTCTCAAATACTATAACTCAGTATGAGGAATAAAGAAAAATATAAACGCCAACTTCTGCATTAGGAGGGAGACAAAAATTAGATGCAGGAATAAGTTTTGTTGGATTCCATTGTTTATGCTGAAGGACGCCTATAAATCTTTTTGCACGCGCGTGACAATGTACATAAGAAAAATTTAGCTTTAACACGTATCTGTAACTGCACGCTGTCATCGCATTAGATTGTGTATTTAAGAGGCACAATTTTTTATATATTTGACATCTACGGATATTTGAAACTTATACACTTACGCATATATAACAGTGAACCTTTTCATATAGACTATTACTGAAAGTGACCAATATTTCTGAGAAAATGGATAAATATGGGTGTTCAACGTCACTTCTGTAAGGCGACCACTTCCACAAAAGATCAAAATCTCTTCAAGCCGCAGGTAATCGCCTTAGACAGATATCGCTGTAATTCCGTAAATAAAATTTTCAAATGAAAAAAACAGATGAATAATAACTAGCAAATCAAGATTACCACACTCAAATAGATTAACTTAATACTCTTTATTTCGATGTATGAAAGTTTTTCATTGTTCATTGTATGTCAAGTTTCTCATTGCTCTGCCAATCCTCAGGAAAATATTTTTGCTTTTGGCTCGATCTAAAAAAAATAGCAGACTCGAATAGAAGGAAAATTTTGCGTTCATTAAAATTTGGCGATGTACAATGCGCAAAAAAAGGGGGGGAGCAGTTCTATATCTCCCGTTCTACTGGACTGATTGGCGAAATTCAAATTGTGTTTTCCATGTGTCGGTGTTAGGATATATATTAGATTTATAAATAGCATTGTCCTAACATAGGTATTTTGACACGAAATTTAAAAATTTATTTTGGCAGATTTTTTTTCAGTTCGCTCCAAAAATAATTCACTTGGCGAACTTCTTAATTTATAGCAACCTAGTTTTCTTTCCTTTTTTTCATTGTCCACGAACGGAAAAAATAACTGCATACTTTCAAATAATTTTAACAGAGTACGTAAACCATATTTCGTTATTATCTTTTATAATAAATACGCCAGATTTCAAAACGCGCCAAAATGTAAATTCATGTTTATCTTAGGAGGAAATTTTGAATAAAAAACTAATTTTTTTAGGTGTGCTTAGAAATACATCTATTTTAGGATAGTGGCAAAAATTTTATAGGTTATAATTCAAAATTGTTTTCGAAAAATGTATAAAAATTATTTAGAAATACAAACTTTAAAGATAAATCATCAAAAATGGGCGAATGTTTTTTGGAATGACCCTAAATTTCGAAATGTAAAAGGAAAAATCAAATTAAGTTTAATAAAAAAGAGATACTAATAGATATTTATCAAATTCAATTAACATTGAGGAGCTAAAATTTTGAGAGCTAATTTTGTAAAAACTACTTGCGCGATTTTTACAAAACTTAGCAGTTTGGCATAATTTGAGGCGTAGAATCGAAATACGGAAAAAAAATTGGCATGTCATTTCAGATAAAAGTCCGATTTTTAGTCCGAATATCTATATTAGAGCAATGCTATATATATATATATATATAAATTTAATACATATCCTAACTCGCGCTTTCGAGACGAAAAACGCAATTTGAATTTCATCAATCGGCCCAGTAGAACAGCTGATATAGAACTGACCACTTTTTTTTTCTCGGTGTACTTATATTTTAATACCTGCGGCTTCATGTTTCTTCGTGAGTGACGCAATACAGGCCAATTTTCTCCGCGAAGGCATTAATTCCTAGATTCTTAGTATGCTTTACTTTTTCAAATCGAATCAATCCCAATGCAATGCATTAAAATTTAAAAGCACTAGAGATCAAATTAATCACTAAATGGTAAATGAAATAACCTATTCGATATCGCTAACAAAACTGAAACACGCACATAATAAATCATAATAAGTATGCTCTTCAACGGCGGGCAGTGTGAAAATAAACCCGATATCTAAAGAGCTGAAAATAACAAAGCTTTAATGTGAGTATGCATATTATCTTCCAAGCGGTTTTTTTTTTTTTCCTAAAGACCGTAGACCGTTTATATATCTATTAATGATTTAATGTATTTGATTGTTAAAGGCAGATTCGATGGTTTAAAAGTGTTTTCAATGTACTTGAAAAAAAAAAATCAGGCAGTTAGATAAGCTCTACTATACAAGAGTTATTTCAAATCCAGTAGTCAGGTCTACCCCATTCTTTTTACCAGATTAGCAGCAGTAATCAACAAGTTAGCGACTGAAAGTCTTTAAGGAAGATTTCCTAAATAAGAATAGTTTATTTTAGATTTATTCTTGATTGTATGTAACAAAAACATCAATGAAAGCAGCCCATTCAACCAGTTGTGTAAATTAAAACCTGGAACGAAACTACTGCTGTTCAGACAGCTTTAGCAATTCGCCCAGCTGGTGAGCTTTACCTCAATCAAGCAAATTTATTGTTGTATCGGTTTTCAAAAGAACAGATGGAAACTAACGAATGAGGCCACAAAGACCCCACCTACCAAAGGACTGAATAGGCATTAGGATTTCAGGATTATTTTCATGTGTAACAAATGTGGGCCAGCTTCCTTAAAACAAATATCTTACGGAAGCACAGTTCGAATGTACTCCGTAATGTGTTTTGGCATGTTTAAAACAATACAATCCTAAAGGCAGTTTAAAATTTTCAGCTAAGAAACTAGTTCGTATGAATTACAGCAAAATTCATGAGGGCTGTCCCAGCTGAGGAGAGAGATGCTTTCCTAGAGGACTTTCTCCAAGGTAAACTGGCTCATATTTTTGTTATAAATGGGAAAAGTCACCAAACTAGCCATGCGAACAGGCCGTTCGCCAGAGTGAACCCATTGGAACTACCAATGCTCAGCAAACTGTTAATTAAATGGATTATTCACTCGACTACTGATGAGCTCGAGTAGATGTTTTCTGAAGTTGGCTACTTTTATGAAATTTGAAGAAATCTTAATTTTAGATATTTTGTGTCGCGTCTTAAATGACTTCGACAAGCCATATTATCTACATCAGAAGTTGCGTAACGAATGATAGCTTGCTGTTGTGTAAATCCTAACCCCAAGAAGTAAGGTTTTTCTTTCATTCTAAGAAGCCCTTTTCCCAGTTTCATATGTCTCTAAACGTGGAATGCATCTTAAAACTGATGGCATGTTAGAATCTCCATATAGAAGGGCAAGGTAAATTGACTAAATGCTGAGTTGAATAATTGACTGTGAAGTTTTTTCAACATACTAGTAATCGATGCATTGCGCAGATATTTGTTCGAACAAGTCAAAAATAAGATCACGCAATACGCTATAATTTGGTTATAACACTTAGTGATACATCTAATATATATAACTGCAATATCCAAGGTTTCAGACAAAATAATTAAAAGAAAAAGCTGGTTCATATTTATATTACGCATGGAAAAAAAACCATAAAAACTTCCCTACAGCCAGCCTGTGTGCCGGATATGGAACCCGGCTCAATGTACCAATGTTCAGCGATTTTATTGCTTCGCCACTGGTAGGCTTTAGAAATATAAAGAAATCACTTAACTTATTCAAGAGACCAGAAGTGGCAGAATGCATATCAACGGTCTAGAAGCTAATCTTAGAAAAGTTCAGCATTACAAAATGATGCATTACTAACACTCTCGAGGGTTCGAAAATACTTCAGATTATGAAAAAAAAAGGTGAAGACGTTTCAAAAGAGTTTGAATTCGTAGACGACTTTGGTAAGACATAAATGGAGATTATTCAAAAGAATCAGGTTTTGATGCTTATTCAGAAGGAAGTAAAAGAAAAGAATATTTATTAATGGATATTGTATAGCCGTTGGTAAATCGAATACTATGATAACAACTATTTGTTATTCTATATTCTATTGTATTGTAATCCATTTAATTAGCAGTTTTAAAGTCTTTACCATTGATGTCACTAAAATTAAGATTTACATCTTATAGTCGAAAATGTGTGGTACATAATCATGTGAAATGATGAAATTTTCAGCCAGAAAGTACATACTAATAAATACAGCATTAATTTCCAATTCCAGAATCTTCTCATCACTCTTCTTCACTTTAATTCAAATAAAGATGAATGTGAAGTATATTACAGAATTTCTTTCATGGCTTTCACTATAACCCGAGGTTCAGTTTATGTACATACTAAAATACAAATTTGCACAACAACATGTCAAAATATTCCTCGAAATACAAAATGGCTTTTACTAACAACCCGCGTTTTAGGTTATGTACATACTAACATTTAAATTTGTGCGAAAATATACCTCGGTATACAAAATCTGATCGATCGAAGGTCGAGTATAGCACATGACTACATTCTGAATGATAAAGCAAAAATATTTCATTGACCTTGAACTAAAGCTGCATAATACTGCAGTCTCCTTTTATCACACACTGACTTCCTTATCGTTGGCTAACATATTTCAAACGACGGTTGTACCTACTATCCAATGTTTCAAATTCTATATTTAGGATATGGCAACAGAGATTAAGTACTATATCAGTTAGAGAATGTCAAGTATATATTTCAACCCGTCATAACAAACTTAGATTTAACTATAACTGTACTGAAAAATAACCATTAGAATTGCTCCCTTGGAAAGAAACTTTTTTTTTCATTACTTCGTTATGTTTGTTATTATTATTAGAAAATAGAATTTATTTGATGCAACGAGTTCTTAGCTAATGCTTATTACGAGAGATCAAAATTAACGATTTCTAATATAAGACTAAAGAAATACTTCGAATCTTAAAACTGCGAACTAAATCTGTACAAGTTTAAGGAACATCAAAGAAGTTAATTGGGATAATTTAAAAATTCAGATACGTTATAAATAAGGTACCATATTTCAAGTCAATTTAGAACAGTGTACACTGCGCCCCCCCAAACACTCACAGTTCCTATATGTTCCGTTCTACTGGGCGAATTGACCAAATTCAAATTGCGTTTTTCATGTCTCGAAAGCGCGACTTAGGATATGTATCAGATTTATATACACCATTGTTCTAATATAGGTATTCTGACAGAAAAGCGGACTTCGATGATATGCCAATTTTTTCTACATTTCGATTCTACGACTCAAATTATGTCTAAATATATTCGTCGTCCACTTCTAGATTAACCTGAGTTCAATACCAGGTGAGCGAGCTGCCTGCAAGGGCGTTTTCATGGTTTTCCCCGTGTCTAACATGTATACTAGTCAGTTTCCTTCGCGAAGGCATCCCTCCTCTTAGGCAGCTAGCTCTCATGTGCTTTTTTATAACCAAATAAACCAAACCAAACCAAACCTCATACGCTTTGCGGTATTAAAATACTCTTCTCAAAGGCATGATTTTGGCTCTAAAATACGGGTCTCCAAACATTTCATCCCGTGGACGTATTAGCTCTTTCATGAGAAGGCCAAGACTTAGTTCCTATATCATGTTGATAGATAACATGCACATTTTTTTTTTCTTTTCTGAACAAGGCAGCCAGATTTCGGCGATTGCATCTATACCGCTACGATATTACGAATAACCTTTGTTTTTTAGACTTTCATGCAGTTCCCCCTATCATAAATGTCTTAAAACTACTTAAACATTTGCAAAACTATTTTTCTTCCAGAATATCAGAGATTTTTTTTGTTTTGCAATGGAACTTTACTAAAGTCAATTTACTTCCCCGTTGTGACAATTTATCAGGGCATTTTGTTTACATTTTGAACACGTGCAAACTTCCCATCATAGATATTTTATATTTTGGGCAAGTCTGTGTGAAAAAAAAACACCTCCAAAATTAAAGTTATAAGATATTTCTCGATTCGTAACAGAGAGGTCCGTGGTTCGATTCCCGGCGAAGGCGTTGCTCCTTTTTCATATCTTCTGCCTCCAAAAATACCTAACGACTCTACAAAGTAAATTACAAGATTTACAGAACAAAAATTAAGATTTAAACAAAATCGCTGCTGAAAATTTCTATGAGCAAGCAGATAAAAATAACGCATAAAATCTGTATTCTCATAAAAAGATTTACGACAGTCTAGTTAGACAAAGCCTCGACAAGTCGAAAAGTCTTGAAAAACATTTTAATATAGTGTTGCTGTATTTCACTTTTGTAAATTTAGAAATGAGTGTATGATGTTTATACGTAATATTTCTTGTAAAGACGTGCATGACAGGCAACGTATTTATAGATGTGTTGTTGTTATACAAAATTTTTAATAAGTACGTTATCTTACTTATTTCAAATTTTATAAAATTATTTTGAAAACTTTTAGAGGTCCATAGGTTGCAGACCCCTGCTTTGACATATCCCAGCCTATTTGGATTTCAGCAGTAAAGCTTGAGAAAAAAAGCAGATTTTTCAATAGTAACCGGTACTATAGGGAATTAGGAGGAGAAGCTAACTTCTTCTTACAGTACTAGTACTAACAATTTCGCTTCATCCTGAAGTTTCCTCAGTTACAATAACCGAAACACAGTAACATTAAGTGCTAACATATTGTTTAAACATTGTGAGAAAAGGTTATATTTTTCTAATGCTAATGACCTTAGTTCATTGAATATAAATGCGTTCATTTATCACATCGAATATGCTAGGTGCAGCGTATAGAACGCACTTTTTAATCCCCCCCTAAAAATGTACGGCATTTATTTGTACTCTGTTATTCATTTATTTGCTACGATGTTGAATGGGAAAATAAAAAATACATAAAGAGAAATATTGAAACAATCCTAATCTTTGAAAATATGTCAGTTTTGTTGACCCATCTACGCAGACTCATACTCAACACATGGAAAGAATGTGGTATTCCGCAAAACGGAGGAACAAGCTACAATGTGGGACAAGCCGCCATTATTTCGATACCTATTTAGCTGAATTTAACGCCTTTCGATGTTATTTTGAAAGCTATTTCCCGCCACTTTCCTCACCATTCACTTCAACGTTTTCTTTTAACCAGTTTTAAGTAAGTTAATTTTAATTTTTTTAATTCGCATTTAGTATATCGTTTATATATGTATGCGTTTATTTATAATATGTATATATATACATATTCGGGATTTTTGATTTTTAAGTTTTTGTTCCTTTATAATTAGGACTTTTATTTTTAAAAGAATTTATAAACCAAAAATCGCCAATGAAAATTTTTATTGCCAAATGTCGCCAAGGTAGTCGTCCTAGTACGTAAGTAACCAAAGCTTTAATAAAATTTGTTTAAAATAATACATGTTTAAGTATTTATTTACTAGTTTAACTTGCAAATTCCATAATCACCAGTTTTAGCTGGGGTTCCCATTTGGGTGTCCGACAGAATTTCAAAGTCTGTTGCAAAGATTTGTTTGTATCCTTAAAAGCCGAATTCATATAATACATTCTATAAGCATGATAATATTTGTATGGGGAGGTGCGAACACTGATCGAACACCTCTCGGGCACATGCAAATAATACACGAAGGAATAAAATATAATGGGAATATAATAATTACAATCATTTCTCATTTTCGATAGTTCTTTCTCAATCTTTTCCTTTTTAATCAAAACCCGTAATTCTCTTTTTCGAATAAATCATCATTTGTATTCATTTTCAAGTAGTATTTTGTTAATCAATGCCTTTTCGACGACTGGCTTGCATTTCAACGAAACTCATATTTGAAAACTAAGTCCTCCCTTTGACGATTGATGCGTTGATACTAAGGTGTTATACAGGGGCTTCTACCGCTATTGCTGTACTTCTCTGTTACCTGGAAATAGTTCCCTCATTGGGCCTTGTGCTGAGTGGATTCCTAGATGAGAAAAGTGATATGTAAAAAGAAAAGACAAGACGAATTCCTACTGTAGATTTCATAAGCTGGCCTGCGACAGTATTCTAGTGTCGCACATATATGAAAAAACTGGTAGGTACTCTGCGTGCACCGGTCTTTCCTTGCGCATATACAAACAGACTAAAAATAAATTTCACCTTAAATTCAATAAATTCTATTATATAACAATATCATTTCTTTTCATACTATGAGCGCGAAATACAACAAATTTTGAGAAATTTCGGGTGATAAATAATTTGTAAGCAAATCATCAGAAATAGCACGTCCTAAAATACTGTCTCCTCTGAAATTTCCCCGATTATAAATTTAATGAATATACAAACATTTTATAAATGAATTAAGACAGTTATACTGCAACGAAACAACAACTGGCTTTTTTCGTATTTCTTCAATTAAATCGGCTTCTATTTCCACCGTTCTTGATTTCGCAGTTGCAGCCATCGCCATATTGAGAACTACCCGTGATCCTTCAGAAGCAGAACTTTCGTCTGATTAGTTGATCTCTACGTAGAACACAGCTGCGAACGAAACATTTTTGGAAAAGTTTCAAAATGTTCCTCATAGCCGGGACATCTCCTCAGCTAGATGGAACATTTCTCGGAAAGCTCTCGTTTAAATCAGTGCTCCTAGAATCTCGTTTCTCGGAAATGTCCCGCCTAACCGCGTGCGTCGCTAGATATGATAGCCCCTTTATGTCCATCAGCTGACAAATAGGTAAGATCTCTCAACTTCGGCAATAGTCCAAGGTTTATTTCTAATGGTTGAAGGGCGAATCGATATTCGATCCTTCCAATAAATATTCTAATTTCGCACCGAAATCGGATTTGTATTCATTTTGAAAATAAAATTCTAAAATCTAGAGAAAAATGATTAAAATGCGTAATTACTCGTTATACTTCTTTTGTTTAATTACAGCAAAGTACTCAAAGAACTCTGCTTAAAGTGAGACATTCGTGGAGGTTTTCTAAGGGAAAATGATTCGTATCATTTTCCCTAAGAAAATCCTCCAAGCAATCAGTGGATACGCTAGATACATATACTTTTCAGATACGGAAAATCCGTACAGGAATTTGTAATTCACTGAGGAAATAATTTCTGAAGTTCCAGCAGAATGATTCAGCAAACAAGTATGGATAAGTTGATCACAATTCTAAAAGATAAAAGCCGGAACTTATATAAAAACATTAAATTTAAACTAACTCTTCATAGAATTATCACAATTTATCCCGATGTAAAAGAGATTCCTATAATATACATTTTTCGGTTGAAGTTTATGAAACAATATTTAATTTTATGAAAGAATATGTAACATTTTGAAGTTCAAGGAAGTAGCATCCTCTGCTACATTGCAATAGCAAGACTCTGATGTAATAATTAGCAGTGACATCTCCTTCAGGAACATCTGAATTTTCTTTGTATGAGGGCAGCTACACGTCACCTTAAAATGACGTTAATTGTTAGAAAAGAAACTTAGCTGGGTACTCCTGCTTGTCTTGTGTATTTAATTTTTTAATTCGTTGCTATAAAACTTATACGTTTCGTGGTACAATTTTATTTTATAAAACAGCTTTCATCAATTCGATTGCCAAGGTGGACTTAACTATTCATAATACAAAATATTCTTTCATCCTCCCAAGGCACACACAAATGCGCTACTGCATGAATAAAATTTAACCATTATACAGCATGCTGAAACCAACATTAGCAAAGAATAGAAACTAATATTATAGAACAAACTCAATGTTTAAGAGGAATCAAGTCGTTCATGGGTTGCAATACTGGCACAATCGAAAAATGAGAATTTTTAGTTGTGACCGTTCCCAATATTGTAAAATCGTCTTCTTTACGGCAGTAGCGCTGACACATATTTCAGTTCAGTACCGCATCAAACAAACGGCAGTAGTGTCTCTGTTGTATTATTTGATATCTCGCGTGCATTGACTGCAATATTGACGCTTCTCAGTTTGCGCCAGGTGCTTGGCGGGAGCACTCAATACTGACCTTTCTTGCGGTGTGCCAAAGTTGCTCAGTGATTTAACTCATTTGTTATAGACTATCGCAAATCATGCCGTTATTGCAGTGTTTTGAAAACAGCAAGTATCTGTAATGTCTTTTATGTGAGTTTAGAAGAGTTATAACTAACATATGTAAAACAAATGTCCATGAAAGAACTGATAAAAATTCATTAATCCCTCATTTCATATATATCATGTTTTAAGCACACGCAGCTCTGCCCATACTTCATGGAAAACGTTTATCATTTTATTAACAAAACTATCCATCTACAATTATTCACAATTTGTAATTTGGGGAAAAATGGTTTTGCTGATGTTTGCTGCTGCCCATGGCAGGAAGACGATGGAAAACAAGGTGCAACTAAAACTGGGACCAGTTTGTTAAAAGTTTTGGAAGAAAATGCAGCAGCATAATTGCTGTATTCTGACAACTGCTGCGGATAGTAAAATAAATAAATGAATAAATAAAAAATACATTGTTGCCTGTTACTTCTATGCTGTGGCAGACTTGCATATTAAAAACATAACACATAAATTTCTTGTTTTCGGCCACATGCAAACTGAAAGAGCTTTTGCTCACTGTTTAATTGAAAAAAAAAATGTGAAATCATCATTGAAATCAGACAACATATGTCTCTATAATTAGAACAGCATGAGGCAAGGTAAGCATTTCAAATTTTTGGAAATGAGACACGAGGAATTTACCGATATAAAGGATTTCGCACACATCAGATATGTCAAAATTTTATTGTAAATGCTAGGAATGATACGCTTAAGCGATACTTCTGTAATGAAAGTTAAAAAAAAAAAATCACTGCATTTCTTCTTGTATGCGACTTATTTTAAAGATAACAGCAGTTTTTAAATCTGTCAGTGTGAAAGCCTCCAAACGCAGGAAAATTTTGCAATACTTCCAGGAAAAAGAATACTGACGCTAATTGAAAAAAGGTTTACAGCAAACATATTGCAACAGTTAAGAAGAAATTTGACCTTCTACAAAATATAATAGCCAGTGATGCAATATTAAGCTCTTACTCATCATTTTACCACAATCTAAAATTTGAATCAGAAAAATAGGCTTTATCTTGAAGTTTAACCTAAATATAGGCTATTCTTGGGAAATTAACGTTTTTTTTCACTCTGATTAATGATACAGCACTAAAACATCAAGAATGTCGTTTTAGAATTTCGTAGTATATAACACAATGTCGTAACGTAATTAATAAAATTTAATTGCTTGCCTTTTAAAATTTTTTTCACTATCATCAGCCATAAATTTCCAGTGTAATTCAACATAATGTAAAAAATGACAATAATAACATAATTTGATGAAATTTATTATTAAATAACATTAATTTTATACCATTTTATTATTATTAACTGAACTTCTACGAAGCATTTTTTAGTAATCTTTCATCTTAATATACCAGCTAAGCGTGCAGTTATTGCAGGGTTTTGAGTAATTGCAGCGATAATTGATCCTGCCATTTCAAAACCAAGGAAAACTTCAAACACGTTTATCTAAAAACTTCATTTTTTAAGTTGTGCCAGTATTGTAACCCATGAGACATATTGAATATATGTCCATTTCTCGTCTGCGTTAATCAGAATATTTCTATAATAATGATTGATACTGTTACTACAAATTTATTTCTAAGTTAAGGATTTTCCAATTTTTATGCACGAGCAACTGACTGATGAAAGGGAACTAGCGGAAATGGTTGGCAGATACGGGATATTAAAAATAAGTGACTCAGCAATAAAATGGTACAGTCCCCTTCAAACTAGGTTTGTTGATGATCCTAAATGTGGATGAATATGCTTTCAACAAAATGACACTACAAAAAATAACATTCTAATTGTACATAAACAAATTATTCTCATTTGGCTTTGTGAATGAATGTTCTGTAACAGCATACATAGATAATTTTAGTGCAGAAAGCCAAATATTGGGTATGTAATTTTATTCTAAGAATCTGTCTTTGATCCTCTTTAAATGCTATGAACCCACATATAAATTCCAAATATTGTTCACAGCCCATTATTTTGAATCCATGGATGAACTCGGAAACATATTTCACCCTCGAACCCATTTATGAGCTTTGACAGATATAGCAGACTATGAATCCATATGTAATATGAGCTCTGAAAAATATATGTAATGTGAACTCTGAAAAATGCTACGGTTTGGACTATGAACCCGTACGCGTTCGTACATAACCAATCAGTATTCGTCGTTGGATTCATAAATGGATTTGATAATAATGATACGCTTGCACAAGTATTAGAAATGGAACAGGAAACATAGCAAGAAGGCTTTTTTACAGTGCATTAGAATTTCTTTATCAGATCCGTTCTTCAAGCTTGAATGTTTCCTGAATATAGTAACTTTCATTTGCATTTATTAACAAATTCATTTATATCTTTATAGTCAGCTGTTGTAGAATCGAAAGCTGAGAAAAGAATAATAGTGAATTTTTCTTGTAACGCGGGAATAAATCCTCACACTGTGTATTTATTTCCGCACATTTATTCTGTGCTTTCTTGTTTGTAAATATAGTTTAATTTCGAGGTTATTAAATCAAATTAATTCAGACACAATAAATATATGTTGCATCAGAAGTTTGAAATTTATTTACGGAACGCGTGGTTTATCGCAGTCAATAGATGACACGCACAAATTCAATGCTGAAAGAGATTGAATTTGTTAAAAACTTTAGAGTAGTTTTATCAGATACAGGTTGTCTACTGCATACACGTGATATTTAGCAGTTTCATCGATAGCACTCTCTTTATCAAGATTGTAGTATTGAGTTACAAAGATAAACTGTGGCTTCTGCAGAAGCTGTGTAGTTTTCGTATAGAAGAAAACTGAATTTATCTCACCCAAAAATTGATACGATTTCGCATTAAATCCATTTATTAAATCTTGAAATCCTTAAAGATAGGAAAACGTACATTGTTATTAAACCGTTGTAAATTTTACGACGCTGCACCTTTATTTCTAATTTTTTTATTAAGAACTTAACATATTAAGAATAAGCTTGTAAGGTTTATCCTAATTTTATAACAGTTATTTTAAGTTTATGCACCTTTCCTATCTCTTCCAGCTTCAGCTTGCAATTTTCTACCAGAATGTATTTTGAGAAACGCGTTTAATGCAAATGAGTAGTATTTAAGTCGATGCTTCACTGACTTCGTTAGAGAGCCAGAGTTCCTGACTAGCGCGCATTTGCCTTTGGGTACGTCTCTCTCTATTAATTACTACGCTCGGCCAACTTAATTGAGGTTTAGGGGCCAACTACTTAAAATACCGATAGCTTCGGCTATATCTTTTAGTTAAGCATTAGTTAAGTTTTAATTCTTATTAATTTGAGTTCAAGTGCAAGTGGAGGCTTTGCTGTACGCTTTGAGATAGGAGCAGACTGTGTTCATTCTTATTTTGAGAAATAAAGGGTAATTAACCCTTCTTGAGTTTTATGTCTCTGTTCACACACTTAATGATGATAATCAAATTCACACACATGATTATTCGCTTACCAGTGTACAAGTTACTCACATTGAACTGTGAAATAAAAGGGTGGAACCCCACAAGCTGTTATTCATTATAGAGCAGTAAAGTTTGGAATAATTAATAACGGGAGGCTTTCAGATTTCAGAAAGCTTTCAGATTTTACATTACGCCCAAAGGGGCGTTTTTTTAACGTTCTACGTTACGTTTATTTATTAAATATCATGGTCTTAGCACTTAAAGCATAAAATTCAATTCAACAGCAATATCACAAAATAATTTTTAAATGAGAATCTCTTTAGAATTTCTGATACAGTCTCGCGCGCTGAAGATAAAAATATTTTTTTTTTCGTACAGTGTTCCCATTGCTGTCTTTGAAATCGTTGAGTTTGTTATTCATTAAAGTGTTTCAAAACTTCGTTAAAGTGTTACAAAATATGAAATAGGTAATAAAACTAATTCCAAACTCCAAATTTGGGCTTCCAGTTGCCCAGGAGGATTACGTTATTTAAAACTGGATGGCTGTAGGTACTCTTGTTTTATCACATTGCGAGAAACAGATATACATTTATGTAGATTCTTCATTATTTAATTTCTTTAAACATAATACAGGACTCTACTATTTAGTGGCAACAGTTTCTAAAATGATACGGACATTTACAGTGAATCAATGCAAAATGCCAAAACGAAATTAAAAGCCTTTGGTCTAAAAAAAAACTTCCCTGTGGTTGCGTGCAGAAGCTGAAATTGTATAACGTCTTCAGGTGTAATCATAAATTTTAGAGCGGCAGACCTAAGCGCTAACTTTAAGTAAAACAATCTGGGCTTTGATATTGCCGAGTCTTAGGTATTAAATTGTTAATTGCACACGGGATCTTTGAACCCCAAAAAGTTTGAATCTGGAGCCAGCCAGATTCAAACTTTTTGGGGAACGCGTACGGGTTCATAGTCCAACCCGTAGCATTTTTCAGAGTTCACATTACATATATTTTTCAGAGCTCATATTACATATGGATTCATAGTCTGCTATATCTGTCAGAGCTCATAAATGGGTTCGAGGGTGAAATATGTTTCCGAGTTCATCCATGGATTCAAAATAATGGGCTGTGAACAATATTTGGAATTTATATGTGGGTTCATAGCATTTAAAGAGGATCAAGGACAGATTCTTAGAATAAAATTACATACCCAATATTTGGCTTTCTGCACTAAAATTATCTATGTATGCTGTTACAGAACATTCATTCACAAAGCCAAATGAGAATAATTTGTTTATGTACAATTAGAATGTTATTTTGCTATTTAGATAAGCATTTATCTACTTTTTCCTATTTCACACCACCTATTTAGAAGATAAATTCAACTATTAAGAACTATCGAATTTCTATATGCAGCAAACTGTCTAACAGCGACCACATCCCTAAGAAAATAAATCTCCGGAGGTGATCAACTTTTCTGAGACTTTCAACTGAGAACATAAATATCGGTATTGAATCTATTCTCTATAAGACGACCACCTCTTCAGAAGACTAATATTATCTGCAGCTGCGAGTGGTTGTAGTTTTTAGTCCAAAGGGATGTAGTCCCGAAGGACTATTACTTTCGTTTGGGCGTTTTGCGTCGTTTCACGAAAATGTCCGATTCACTTTTCAATTTAGTGCTTATGTTTCTTTGTTGGTAATTGAAGTTGCATTGGGTTGGCTATTAGAATTTTTGGAATTGTACTGTGTTGGTTATTGGGTCTGTACTGGATGGATTAATGGAATTGTATTGGGTTGACTATTGGAATTATATTGGGTTGGTTTTTGCGTTCGTATTGGGTTTAGTTTAATGTTTGTTTCGTTCGGCAAGTTATTATATTATTAAGCAAGATCCTTTTGGGTGTAATCTAAAATCTGAATCTTTTCAGATTTTTCTTTTTTCTGAATGTTCCTATAGTCGATAGAGTTCCTATACTAGTTGAAAACGCGTCTAAGCCTCATACTCTTTTCCAAATGAATTAACTGCGTCGCAAATTCATGTATCTGATCTCTAGACTGAAAAGCAATTAATAATTAATTATTTGAAGTTTTTGATTTAGTTTTTTTTTCCTCTAAATTTCTGCGGTTTTCACGTTCGTCAAATTTTTTTTTTTTAATATCAGAAGTACGCTAGAATGTCCATTTATGTAACAAATAATAATGCATTACTTTTTGCTGAAACAATTATGTTAAAACATCCTTCATTTAAGTAATAACCAAGATAAATGACTATGACGTAGATCGAAAAATAATTAATTTAAATAACTTCTTTATAAATGTTTTCAGCTGAGAAAATTCTCAAACACGCTTTTGAATTAGTAAAACCAGATCCTTTTTTCTCAGCAATACACAACTGCACACCTAATAAGAAGGCGTGAACTGCAAGAAAAAAAAATTACTGAAAAAGATCAAACAAATTTACGCTTGTATCAAATAACATGTAATTAATGGTAATATATCTTAAATTATTATAAGGTGAATATATCCACGGGAAAATTTTACAAGAAAGAATAAAAATTAATAAAATTCTCGTCTCCTAAAATTTCAAAATTCAAAAAAAAAAAAAAAATTACAGCGCAAGATTTTTTTTAAATAATAAGAAAGAAAGGAGAACAAGAATAGCTCTTGTTGCAATCAGAAATAATCAACAAATGTTAACAATCATCCATCAAGTCTTGAAGAGTGCATTTGAAACTGATAGCGATTTCGACGTTAAAAAACATAATCGACAGTTCGTTAAACTTCTGAATCAACAACAAAGATTATTTTGTTTACTTACCTAAAAGAATATATTGCAGAGCAGGAAAATGACAGGCAGGATTAGTTGACAATCACGTGAAGTCTCAGATCTAACGGAGCAGAGTCACACGTCGGTCACCGCCTCCTGACATAAATCGTCTGCTGCGGCCATAGATCGGCTATAATGAATCGAGAGATAGGAAGTATTACTTGAATCGCCAAGCAGAGTAAAGCCAAATGGGTATCACCGCCAGTAACGGCGCCAAATGACCCGTGCCTATTGATAATGGCAAAAATAAAAGAATAAAAAGTGTTTTTATTCTTTCTTTCCGTTATCTGTTTTAATTTGGACTACGAGAGAAGAAGGGAAAGAATTTAGTCAAATAAAAAGAAAAACGTGCGTGACGTAATCGCTTTGCAGCTAAACAAAATCTTACAGACTGCACGTGCCTGTTTTTTTTTTTATTCCTATTACCTTTTTTTTTCATTTTTTTAACAGTTTTATATTTTTGCCGCATAAGTGAGAAAGAACTGAGATCTTTGATCTATAAAAATTTAAGGTATTAAATGACGATTTAAATTTGAATAAGTTTCCGCTGTTGAGTACTTAATGCTAATATTTGCTTTGAATATTAATATTATTACAGTGTCAGTTATTGTCAGCATTATGAACAGTTGATACAAAATGATACATTCGATACTCGAAGATACTTCGAGGTTAAAAGAGCAGATTCTACGGGAGATTCTAAGCTTAAGCTGTACCTGAAAAGAAGATAAGAGAGAGTTTAGATAATTAAAATAAATATCGCTTTAATTGAATTACTAATTAAGATGCTACATATGAGGCGTTTCAAAAGATATTACACAATTAAATTCCTAATCTTGAAATCTCTTGAATGATTAGTCATATAGCCACAGTTCCAGATTAAGAAATTAATAAAATAAAGAGGCTTTTTGACTACAATAATTTTGATGGAGTAACAAGTTTTAGTAAAAATACACAAAATTTGAATTTTTGTATGGGTCTCTACAGAAGAAGCTTTAAATTAGCACGCTCAGTATTTCCCTATCTTACTAAACGATATTATTTTGTCCCCTTTTTCTAAGTATTCATCCCCCCCCCCAAAATAAAGAAAAAGAGAAAGATACTGTAGAACAGTGGTCTCAAAATCAAATTGCATTGCGGGCTGTGTATTCCATCTCAAAGCATCTGATGGGCCAAAAAAGCTTCCGATAAATTAAAAAAAAAAAAAAAAAAAAA
>KK115910.1:478443-517434 GCA_000611955.2 Stegodyphus mimosarum | reverse complement strand
AAAAAAAAAAAAAAAAAAGATTATTTTCTCTTATTCTTACTTACAAACCTATCTAAAAGAGTTACTTCATTTCAGACGTCTACAGCCAGCGTATCAGAAGGTGAAATATTTAATGTTTTGGGTTAGGTTTTTTTTTTTTTTTTTTTAAATCAAATGAAGTATCGTAGGAAAACTGTGCAGATACAGAGAGTGCTTACACACTTTTAGAATGATTTCGGGACCGTTTAATTAATGTCTAAAATCTAAAGAGTGTAATTTTAAATATAGGATCAGAATAGTCCTTTTTTTTAACATCGGGATTTTCGTGATAGAAGATGGGCTTTACGTAAAATTTTAAGGTGCATTAATTTCCATACCTCTTCCATTACTTTACGAAATCCGTCAATCGTGGTGGATGTGTGCTCAGAAAGAGCACTTTTCAAAACGCCAAAGGCACAAGTCCATAGGTGGACTATTGTGATTATCGGGACTTCGTAGGAATGCTTGAAAGGGTACAACCTTGCACAGGAAAAAAAAGGGGGGGACAGTTCTATATCTCCCGTTCTACTGTACCGATTGTCGAAATTTAACTTGCGTTTTGCATGTCTCGAAAGCGCAACTTAAGATATATATTAGATTTATATATAGCATTGCTCTAACATAGGTATTTTTACAGAAAATCAGACTTTTATTTTGAAATAACATACCAATTTTTTTCCATATTTCGATTCTACTACTCATTATACTTTGATATTAAATTTTGTAACTTTTGGTGAGAAATTTAGGGAGAAATTTAAAACTTTATCTTGGCGCATTTTTTTCTAATTTGTGACTTGGTGAACTTCTTAATTTATAGCAACCTATTTTCCTTTCCTCTTTTAACCGAAAGGGCTCTAGCCCAAAAGGGCTATTAATTTCGTTTTGGCATTTTGCGTCAAAACCTTTAAAAGTCTGAACCGTTGCGAAAAAACAACGGTATCTACAGCCATCAAATTTTGAATATTGAACCTTTCCACCCGAATATGGGAATTTGGAAGCCCAAATTTGGAATTCGGGATTTGTTTTATTATTTATTTCATATTTTATAACACTTTAATGAATTTTTGATTAAGAAACTCAACTATTTCAAACAGAGTAATGGCAACACTGTGCGGGGAGAAAAAAAAATTATCTCCAGCGCGCGAGACTGTGTATCCGAAATTCTAAAGATATGCTCTTCTGAAATAAATTATTTTGCGATATTGCTGTTGAATTGAATTTTATGGTTTAAGTGCGAAGAACATGATATTTAATAAATAAAGGTAACACACAAAACGTTAAAAAAACTCCTTTGGGCGTAATATAAAATCCGAAAGCTTTCAGTTTTTTTTGTTTTTTTTTTAATTGCGTGTGTGTGTGTCTGTGCAGGAGCGAAAAAAAAGATTCCAGGTTCCTATATGCCGAGAACAACATATGATTTGCATGTTTTTATCCGGCTGTCATAACGTAGGTGTCACTGGAGGCGCTTGAGGTAGAAGGAACACTGGAACTGGGTCCGGGAGGATATTATAGGTGGGGTGAAGGAGCGGAATCGTTGTCACGTGTGCTGGCTTACACATCGGATTAGTCCTTAGAGATTCCAGTTGAAAAGTATTGAAAATACCATATTTAACATAAAAGTGCAATATACAGAGGCTGTTCGCAGATTTTTTGACGATTTTGGTAAGCGGTAATAAAAAATCGTTTGCTGCAAAAGAAGTAATTGCAATTGTACTGTGTTTTTAAAAGTCAAAATTATCGTCTGTGGATTGAAAGTTTTGTTTTTATTCAAAAGGGCGAATTTAACAAAGCAGTGGTTCGAAGGTTACATTTACGCTATTTCCGAAGAGAAATATGCATACTCCGTTATCCAAAAACGATGTGAGAGTCATGCTTTTGTGATATCTAAAGCGTCGATAGGTAATATCATCAAGAAGAAAGGAAACAAACGTCAAATTGGAGCCTCAAGAGAGACAAAAATTCCAAACAAGTATCCAAGGAAAAAACGGACATCTTCGACTATTGCAAAGGTACGTTGTTTAATGTTAAAAGAAAATTCTCCTAGTCAAAGAACAGTTGCAAAATCATTAAAATGCTCGGTGTCCACTGTAAAGAAAATGATAAACGTTGATTTAAATCTTAAGAAAGCGAAAAAGCGCAATGTGCATCGTCTTCTTCCAAAGCATATCGTTCAACGCAGGACACGCTGCAGAATTCTATGTGAGAAACACTTATCCAAAGAAAAATGGAAAACAATTGTCATAATAGATGAAGCATGGGTGTATTTAAATGATTGTAACAAAAAAAGAGCCATTTATTATCATAAAAGGGGAGGACAAAATTTAAGTACATGGTTCAAAGAATCGAAAGAAAGTTTTTCTAAGGAACTCATGATTGTTGCTGGTTTTTCTTATAACGGCAAGTTAAAAATAAAAAGAGTGCAAAAAAATGTCAAGATTAACTCCAAATACTATCAGGAACATATTTTATCGCCAATTTTTCTGAATGGAATACCATCGCTTTACCCACAGTGCCATCGATCTGTGAGACTCCATCGGGACAAAGCTAGCATTCACACATCCAAATCCACTGTAAATTTCCTAAAAGAAATGGAACAAAAAACTGGTATCAAGGCCATACCCTTCACTGATATCCCTACTAAATTTCCCGATGTGTCACCTATGGATTTTTGTGCTTTCGGACTTTTAAAAACTGCATTATCCAAACGTTGTCCCAAAAACCTAGCAGGACTCTGGAAAGCTGTTCGGGAGGAATGGGATAGAATACCTCTTCTGACACTTCAAAAGGCATTATTATCCTGGAAATTGCGGTGTCGAAAGATAGTTCAGAATAAGGGATGTCAAATAGAACATTTAAAACACAAGAATTTTATATAATTTAGTTTTGTGAATACAATATACATCGTCTAAAAAATGTGCGAACAGCCTCTGTAAAATCACAAGAATTATATACAGAAGACTTCACAAGGTTGTCTTTAATGTAAGTGATAATAAATGCAGTTATTGGAAATGATGATAGTTGCAGGAAAAATAAGGAAGTTATTAGTCTCTAATCACGTGATCAGTCTCACTTAAATCCAAAGTTAACATGGCATAGGAGTGTAAAATATTCCAACGCAGTTTATGTACATCCATAACAGTAAATTTCATGAGTAGTAAGAAGTGTTTACGTATAAAATATTCAAAGTTTGCCACAAAATGACTTCAGTATAAATGCACAAATAATTAAGTTTGGTAGCAAGAGAGACCAAAAAGGTCATCGTTAATACTTTCAAATAATTTTAACAACGTGCATAAACCAAATTTTGAGTTATTATCGCTTATAACAAATATGCCAAATTTCAAAACTCGCCAATATGTAAATTCCCGTATATCTTAGGAAATTTTGAATAACAAACTCTAATTTTTTGCAGGTAGGGTTAAAAATACATCTACTTTAAGGGGATGGTAAATATTTTATAGGTTATAATTCAAAATATTTTTCGAAAAATTATTTAAAAATAGAAATAAAAAAAAAAATTCATAAAAAATGAGTAAATTTTATATGGAATGAACCTAAATTCCGAAATGTGAAAGGAAGAATCAAATATGTTTAATAAAAAAAAGAGATATTTATAAATATATACCAAGTTCAATTAACAGGGAAGAGCTAAAATTTTGAGAGCTAATTTTTTAAAACCTACTCCTGCGATTTTTACAAAACATAACACTCTGGCATAATTTAAGTCGTAGAATCAAAATAAAAAAAAAAAAAATAAAAAAAAAAAAAAAAAGAAAAGTTACTTCAGAAAAAGTCTGATTTTGTGTCAAAATACCTATGTTAGAATAATGGTATATATAAATCTAATGTATATGTTAAATCGCGGTTTCGAGACATGGAAAATGCAAGTTGAATTTCGACAATCGGCCAGTAAAAAAGGGAGATATAGAACTGTACCCTTTTTTGTGTAAAAGGTGTACATATGCAATACTTGTATCAGTCTTCAATTTTCAAGGAATGTTGTAATACTTTTCGAAGTATGACTCGTTGCTTTGTCTTGACGAATTTTCACTCTTTAAAAGTGACTGCGATAAAGAAATGCAATTTCTTCTGTAAATAAAGGATATAAAACTTTTTCTTGATAAGACGTTTATTTGATTTTAACATTTTTTCCCACTTTTCTTGTTTTAAATTTCCAAGTGTAAAAAAATCCTGCGCAATCATAAACCCCTTACCGAAACTTTCTTTACCTTGACGGACCATGGTTTGAACATTCTTTCTCTTCGTTTTCAATATAAATAGACCTTCTCTTGTTACAGTAATTTAGGTAAACACATGCTTCATTGACCATCACAATATATTTCCATTTATCTCCTACTAAAATGTTTTCCTACGGGGTTCTATAAATTGTTCTGCTTTGAGCAACATAGCTGAACAAAAGCTGGTGAACATTATGTTTTTTAGAGTTTTTAAGCTATAAATCTTGGTTTAGGATTTTATTATTGTTGCTACAGATGTACATTGCTGGCCATCCAAATTACAACACCAAGAAAGACAAGAGATATCACAACAAAATTTATTTAGTAGATAACATGTTGACCAAGTATCAAATGATTAAATTTATAGACTTCTGTGAAGTGTGGTTCCTTCCAGAATCAGTAGCCAGAGTAGCCGCCATTGTTGGAGATCACCGTTGCCACACGCCTCGACATTGATTCAAAGAGACTTTGGATGTGTTCTTGGGGTACAGCAGACCAAGCAGCTTCCACACGTTGACAAAGTTGATCTGGTGTGGCAGCTCGGGATGTAATCTGGGTCAATCGTTCAGCAACCATGGACCACATGTTTTCTATCGGGGAAAGATCCGGAGAGCGAGCCGGCCAGGGAAGCAATTCAACGTGGCGATTGACGAAGAACCCTTGGACAATGCGTGCCACATGTGGTCGCGCATTATCCTCTTGAAATATGGCTGTGGGCAAGCCCTGAATGTAAGGAAGAGCAACTCTCTCCAATACCTCGGGGGTGTAGCGCTGGCTGTTTAAAGTACCAGCAATGCGTACTAGAGGAGTGCGAGAGTGATATTCAATACCGCCCGATACCATAATACCTGGTGCAGGACCTATGTGGCGATGCATGACGCAGCTGTTCAGCATCCTCTCTCCACGGTGTCTCCAGACTCGAATCCGACCATCGTGGTGTTGCAGACAGAAGCGTGACTCATCAGTAAAGACAATTTCATTCCATTCTGCAGTCCACATCCTTCTTTCATCGCACTATTGGCGGCGGAGACGTCTGTGGTTCTGCGTCAAGGGTAGACGAAGCAATGGACGTCTTGCGCACAGACCACTCTGCTGTAAACGGCGTAAATGGTACGCGCAGACACTGGATGATGTGCTGAATGTGCTGTGCTATGGTTCGTGATGTGACTGAGCGATTCGTCACTGCCATGCGCACGATATTCCTGTCATCCCGTGAAGTGGTGCACTGAGGTGGATGCGATCGAAAAGCCGGTCCGTCGCACCCTCCTGCATCCAACGGTTACATATCCGCATTACAGTTGTTTGATTTCATCCAAAACAACTACCGATTTCCCTGAAAGATAGTCCACACTCTTGGTAGGCTACTATCCTTCCTCTGTCGAATTTAGATACTTGATCAAACGATGATTGCTGTTTACAACGAGGTATAATTGATCTTTTTTTTTTTTTTTTTTTTTTTTTTAAAAAACACAATTGCCGAACTTGAAATCGTCGAAAATTCCAAGCTTTAAAAAGCGCTTTGAAGTGGCACTACAGGCGCGCGTGATGTGCGTCTGCGCTGAAATTCTAATCATTTGCATATTTCACCTCCGCTAATGCATGTTGTAAATTTCATGTTATTTGCATTCTTCCTTCAGGGTGTTGCATTTACTGTGGCCAGCAGTGTATTTGCAATTGATTTCTGCGCCGGTGTATTTTCTATTCTCTTCTTTTCATGTAAAAGTAATGGCCGACAGTTTTTTCCTTTCCGATTGCTTGTTCTGCACTTTGAAGTTTTAATTTCACAATGATTTTGCATTACGAATAGATATATTTTTCTTCAGAAAGCGCCAAAACATATCCTTAAATCCACAGCTTGTTTACGTGTGACATTATAAAAGAAAAATTAATTCAAATGTTTCTCAATTTTTTTTAATTTCTGATTTCAAATAAAAAACCGTGTTGCCAAAAATTTTTAGTCCGAAACATTTTTAATATATATATATATATATATTCTTTACCGAAATCGTTTTAAAAATACAGGGTGACCCAAAAGTCTGTTAACATTTGAAAATTCAATAATTCACGGAATACTATAGTTAGAGAGACAAAAATTGACATCAATGCTTGAAATAACACGGAGTTTTATGAAAAAAAAAATAGGTCAACATATGGCACTAGGCAACAAAATGTAGTGACGCCGCATGCGAATTGTGTGTGAAATAAGCTGTAGTGAGAGACGGAATCAGTCTCTTTATGACCTTTGTCACTTTTCTATCCTCGCCTCCAGGTGTTGGTCACGATGTGATGTGGATTTATCACATCTATCGTGATCGGACTCTTTTTCTTCGAAGAGATGTGTGCTTCTACTGTTCAAACTGTCATTGTGATGGACGAGAGGTAGGCTGATATGTTACAGAATAGCATCATCCCTAGTCTGGCTGACAAACACCTGTTGGAAACACTTTTATGTAGTATGGCGCTCCAAGCCATATTGCTACATATGTGAGAGATCTCTTGCACACATCGTTTGGTGAGGATCGCGTGCTCAGCCGCCACTTTTGTCATGCTTGGCCTCTCAGGTGCCCAGATCTCAATCCATGTGATTATTGGTTCTGGAGTTACCTGAAATTGCAAATCTACCGCGATTGTCTGACCTCATTAGGAATGGTAAAAAACAACAACCGACGGCAATTTTTCACCATACCTTCGGATATGCTGTACAGTAAGTATTGTTCACAATATTGTCCCTCGACTGCAGATATTATTGATGAATGCCGGCCGACATTTTGAACATTCGTTATAAAGAACATATCTTTGCTAAAAATCAATTGTTATGCTAATTATTGCTTTTGTTATCACATAAAGCGCCGTCTATTGGCCGCTTTAAGCAATTTTTTCCCCTTTCAATAAAACCCGTAATACACTCATGTCCAAAATTATCTTTACATACCCAAAAATGATGATATTCAATGAAATATCTAATCAATGTGATCCGTATTTGCAGGGAATGTGTGAAAACTAAGCCTAATTAGCATTATCCAATCAAAAGTAATCAAACGGTTTGTGATATGCAAATCTAGGCGTTACGTCATCCAAGGGTGAATCAAGCGCTTTGCGCAAACTGAATATTTGAGTGAATTTCTGCAACATAGCATTTGATTTCAGTGTGTAGGGACTCAAAAAGGTTTGTTATATCTTCGAAGTATCATTTGGAAGAATCTGTAAAGTGGCGAATTATCGGCCGTTTAGAAGCAGGGCAGTCAATCATGGAAACAGCCACATGTCTGAATATTTCAAGACAGACAGTCTCTAAGCTATGGAAAGAGTTTCAAAATTATGGAAGTGTTGTAAGGAGGCCTGGACAAGGTCGGAAACGAATGACAACTGCTTCTGAAGATCGGTATCTGGCATTAACTGCCCGTCGTAACAGAAAGGCTACTGCTCGCCAGTTAAGTTCAGAGCTTGCAGCCGCCACTGGAACTGTTGCATCACGGCAAACAATATACAGAAGGCTTAATGAAAAAGGCCTTTATGCCAGAAAGCCAAGGGTATGTGTTTTACTGTCTTCACAGAAAAAGAGGGATCGCTTTAATTGGTGTAAAGAACATCAAAACTGGACTGAACATCAATGGTCCCATGTTCTCTTTACTGATGAGTCGCGGTTTAGTTTAACTGGTGATTCTAAACGTGTTTACATCTGGAGGGAGTCAGGAACACGAAATGATCCCTCGAACATTGTGGAACGTGACCGTTTCGGTAGTGGAGGTGTGATGGTATGGGGTGGAATAATGATCGATGGACGTACGCCCCTACACGTGTTCAGCAGCGGATCTGTGACAGGCCAGATATATCGGGATGAGGTCTTAGATCCTTATGTAAGACTTTTCAGGGGTGCATATGGACCTGACTTTTTATTTATGGATGATAATGCCCGTCCACATCGAGCAAACCTCGTTGATGAATTCCTTGAAAGTGAAGACATTAAGCGAATACCTTGGCCACCAAACTCTCCTGACCTTAACCCGATAGAGAACTTATGGGACTACCTTGGAAGAGCAATTGCACGTATACATCCTCCTCCTAGAGATGTAAATGCTCTGAAGACGGCATTGCTGGAAGAGTGGAGATTAATTCCCCAAACTGTGGCTAACAACGTTATTTCCAGCCTTAAAACACGTTGTGATATGTGTGTACAAGTCAGGGGAGATCATATTCCATATTAAATTCGTAAGACTTAATTCTTTTTCTGAATCATTCCTTTTTTTCTTAACTCTCTTTGTCACACTTTATTACCATTTTTATTGTTTCATGCTACAATTTTATATCATATGAGGTGATCTTCAATTTTTTCTTTTGCATTTATGTGTTATCATGTTATGTATGATTCCACAAAAATTCATTAAATTATAAGTCATAGTCTCTGAGAAATCCGTGACTTTATGCATGTAAACATAATTTTGGACATGAGTGATTTCAAGCAGTGTGTCAGGTTTACTCTGCATCTACATTATTCAGTGAATTATTGAATTTTCAAATGTTAACGGAATTATGGATCATCCTGTATGTAAACACCTTCAGTATAAACGCTAGATAGAACACATGTAAAAGATAAATTATAATTTAAATTAGTAACAGCCCCTTAATGCTTAATTTAGTGCTTCCTCTCTCTGTTCTAAAAATAGTAATCTTTTTTTGCATTGCGTCATTTCGAGATTAATCCATGTCATATTCTAAGATCTAGCCTTCTTGGGAAACATAAACTAAACTAGATCTTACTAATGAACCTGGCAAATTCTCGCGAAGGCATTAAGCACAGAAGAAGGGTGAAAGTAACCCTTTATTAAGTCTAAGTAAGAACAGAAGGGCATGCACTTCATGCTTTACAATAACACCGACTACTTGCGCTGGAACGTAAACGTTCTTATACAAATCGATTCAAGTCTAAAAAAAATGGTGTTGGATTAGCACGTTAAGTTACGGCTAACTTAGGTTGACTCACAAACCTAATAGGTGTGATGATTATTTGAAATGGCCAAAAGCCGTAATAGCAAGGTCAGAAACGAAAAGTGCGCTGGCTAGTGAAAACACACTCTGAGTAAACTCAGATATTCACCCGTATAAATACTCATTTCACTTAATTTTAAATTTATATCCTGGCGAGGAAATGCGAGGGGAAGTTGAGGTGTTCAGGAAAGGTAACAAAAATTTGAGTAATATGTGAATTTTAACTAAAGGAAACTCTACACATGACTCTTAACACTTGTTATGAGAATGGAACTAAAACTCAAACAGCCAATAATAATTTTACAGCGGCAGTAATTATCCAATTATAGGCATTCAGAATCAAAACTAACTCATTCTGAATTAAGATTTCATCCTGAACACTACACTTCGGCCTAGCTGAATTGTTGCTCTATTCTTGCTGCAAAACTATCAAAAATGTAAACATTTTGAAAAAGGCACAAGTAGTGTGCCAAGTTGTTTATGGCTGCGACACGCTTACTGAAATAAAGATGAAGATTTAATCTGCCTCGGCTACTCGTTTGCTGTTCGTTACGGATTCAACATTCTGCATTTCTATATGCCATTTATATTTCTACGTAGCGCATTCGGAAACTAAGTACCGTTTCATTCTAGCGCCGTCGCAGCGCTGTGGTAGGCGTCCCGCGCATGCGCACTAGTCTTTTTGTTCACTGACTTTCAATTGTCGCCATTTTGGTTGCTCTATGTTGTGTTTTCAGTTTGCTGTGCACATTCAAAATGTTTAAGACAATTAGTTCTCCCGCTGACTGCGAGATTCGTGCCATGATTAAATTTTTGAACGCGAGGAATGTTAAACCGGCCGAAATTTATCGTCAAGTGACAGAAGTTTACGGTGAATACGTGATAAGTGATGGAATGGTGAGAAAGTGGGTAAGAATGTTTAATGCAGGTCGAACAAATGTCCACGCCGAGGCTCAGAGAGGTTTGTCTTCTGTTGTCACCGATGATTTGGTAAGGAAAGTTGATGAAGCAATTCATGAGAACAGACGCTTCACAATGACAACTCTTTCAAAGGCATTTCCACAAATTTCACGTACTGTTTTGTTCGAAATTGTGTCTGACCGTTTGAATTATCGCAAACTGTGTTCCCGATGGGTTCCATAAATGCTCACTGATGTTCACAAAACAAAGCGACTTGGTAGTGCCCTGACATTTCTCACGCGGTACAGTGATGAGGGAGAAAACTTTTTAAACCAAATTGTGACAGGTGATGGAACTTGGGTGTGTCATTTCACACCAGAATCGAAACAACAATCGATGGAGTGAAGACATACTCATTCTCCGAAAAAACAAAAGTTCAAAGTGACAATGTCATCATAAAAAATCATGTGCACTTCTTCTGGGATAGGAAAGGCGTTTTGCTTACTGAATTTCTTCCCAGAGGTGAAACCATTAATGCGGCACGATATTGTGAGACTTTAACAAAACTAAGGCGTGCCATTCAAAACAAACGAAGAGGAATGCTCAGTAAAGGAATTGTGTTGCTCCATGACAGTGCTCAGCCCCATACTGCTGGTGTCACTCAATCGTTAATTCGACAGTTTCATTGGGAGCAGTTCGATAACCCGCCGTACAGCACGGACTTGGCGCCGTCCGACTATCACTTGTTCCTGCACATGAAGCGCGAGCTTGGTGGCAAGCGCTTTGGATCTGACGATGACATGAAAAATGCTGTGGAGTCGTGGTTATCGAAACTGGCGGGAAGTTTCTTTGACGATGGTATACAAAAACTGGTCACCCGCTATGACAAGTGTTTGATCATTGGCGGAAACTGTGTCAAAAAATAGTTTAAGACTTGTATTTTCATGTAAAAATAAAATTGGATTCGAAAAAATTGTTTTACTATTTTTTTTTCAAAACGGTACTTAGTTTCCGAATACGCCTCGTATGTATGTGCACTATCAACTTTTCTACAACATCAATATTTTTAAGTTGCTTTCGTTACAAAGAGTGTCTGCTTTATTAGTTATATTTGTATTAATGTGTCATAATGCTGGGGCCATTGCTAAAATTAAACATAAGATAAAGAAATGTAGCAGCAGCCACTGTATTCTTCATAGGCTCGCACTAGTCTCATGACAAATGCTGTCTAAAATTAGGATAGCGTTGAATGACGCTATAAAAATCATGAATTAGATAAAATCGCAACTTTTTAAAATCAGGCGCTTCAAACTAATGAGTGAAGATACGGGAAGCCACCATGATTCCTTCCTCCTACACACTGAGGTAACACACTTGTCACCTCCTACACACTTGTCTCAAGGAAATATGCTGATAAATTTGATGGAACTGCATGTAGAGTTAGCAGCATGTCTGATGGGCCGTAACTTTCTACTGGGGACGGTTTAAATGATGAAGCCTGGGTATGCAAACTGGCATATTTGAAAGAATTTTAGGAAAAAGAACGAAATGAATCTATCATTGCAAAGAAAACATTTTTGATGCAAACGTCTAAGTATGCTTTTAAGAAAGAACTTATGTATCAGTTAGAGTGCATGGAAAAGTATAAGGATTTTATGTTAATTAATTAGTTAGTATGATTTAAACATTTATTATAACTTCTTCGTTCCGTAGTCCTCACCAGAATACAAATTAAATGTTAGAGTACTTAAGCTGATTGTTTTGGATGTTTTACTGCGAATTTTAGCGCTTCCTCTCTTGGAGCTTGCGTTCTATCGCCAGCTCTATCAAAGATCACTACGGCTTTAGTCAGTTTGCTAGTCGACATTAGAAATGCGTCATTTGAACTATTTGAGCCAGGTTAAGTAGACCATTTTTGTCGTAAGTGACTACGTACGTGAAGTAGAAATTCAGCTTATGTTATTTCAAATACCTGCAAGTAGCGGAAATTTATTTGGATGTACAAAATGATGCCTGCTGTTTAAAGATTCAATAAAAAGGGTTTTTTTTAATCTTAACAGGACTTTGCCATCTTAATTCAGTCTAGAGCGATTCAGACTGAGAAGCGAACTCGCTTATCAGTCTAGCAGGATCTGAAAAATATTGATTTAAGGTTTTATACAAACAAAACTCTACAAAGGAAGGTATCGATCCCTTCCATCTTGAACAAACGAAAAACAAATTTTGAATGAAAATAACACCAAGATTGAAAGCAAAATTCAAATTTGTTTGAATATTATTTTTCAAGAACTCAAGAGAAGGTGCTTAATGACTTCGAACGCGTTCTGAATGTGTTCAGTTTGAATCAAACCAGCTAGCTTAACGAAATACGAGACCGTTAGTCTTGACTTCTAATTTTGAAGTAAAAATCACGTTCCTTAACCAAAGTCTAGAGGAGATTTGTTTGCATTTGGAAGACGAATTCAGAATCTTGTATGAGAAAGCAAAATTAATATTTCTGCCTTTCTAAAGGATGTGTATTTATAAGATGAATTCAGAATCTTGTCTGAGAAAGCAAAATTAACATTTCTGCCTTTCTAAAGGATGTGTATTTATAAGATGAATTCAGAATCTTGTATGAGAAAGCAAAATTAATATTTCTGCCTTTCTAAAGGATGTGTATTTATAAGATGAATTCAGAATCTTGTCTGAGAAAGCAAAATTAATACGCTCTGTCACACACACACACACAAAAAATCTAGCTACAACCACGAAACTCGGCAGGAATGTAGGCTGGTAAAAAGTATGCAAATGTTTTAAATTTCGACGCCAATGGGACAAGGGTAATATGGCATGCGCAGCTGGGAGAGTTTAAAAGCATGATTGCTCATGCCATAGGCCTATTCAAATGAATCTGTTGCCTTCCATGGACAGTATTGTGACTAGAGATGCCACTGAGGCGTAACCGGTGGCAGTACGACCAGTTGACGGATTTTGAGAAGGGGCATATATTAGGCTTCAGAGAAGCAGGTCGGTCGAACAGGATTATCAGTAGCCATCTCGGTCGGAGTGATATGGTAGTTGCTCTGTATTAGCAACAATGGATCGTGAAGGGATAGTCTATTCTCGTGAATGGTTAGGGAGTTCAGGAACAGCGAGAATAGCGCAATGATAACTGCGGCTACTTCCGCACCAATAAGGTCGCTAGCGTCGATACCCGCCATTTACCACCTTCCAGGCATCCAGTGGTATCAAGGGAAACATTCGGAGACGGCCAGCGATAAATCCCAATTCAGTCTCCATGCTAATGACCAATGCACATGTACCTGCAGGTAAATAGGCCAGTAGATTGATCCGGCATTTGCTGTCGAGGGGCATACGGCGATTACACAAGGTGTGAGAGTGTGGGAACCAATTTGTTGGAACACACGATCATCCCTTCAAGGCAATATGATGGCTCGCAATTACGTGGACGATATTTTAACGCCGGCTGTGCTGCCTATGTTATCAAGTCTCCCACTGCCATTTATCAGCAAGACAAGGCTCGTTCACGTACTGCGCGACTCTCCCAACAGTGTCTTCAAGGATATGACGTACTCACATGGCCTGCCAGGTCACCAGAGCTTTCTCAAATAGGATACTTGGAACATGCTTTGAAGGTAATTGCAGGCGTAGCGGAATATTGGTGAATTAACTGCTCGGCTGAAAAGATTATAGCACGATCTTCTTCAGGGGGTCATAGGCGACCTACTTGATTCGATGCCAGCCGTGTTTTGGCTTTTATAGCTGCCAGAGGTAGCTATAATACTCCCTGATTTGTAATTTTTTTATGCCATAACTTCTTAATAAAACAAGTTTTTGTTCTGAATTTGTAATCATTTGTCTCCTCATACACTGAATATATGTTAAGTTTCATGACAGTAGTTCGTTTCCTTCTGGGTATAGTGTGTATATCTGTCCTTCTAAAGTTCGTATCTTTATGAAGCGTTATTCTCTGCATATACAAATATTAAACAATATACGTAAGCCGTTTAAATGCAGAACCAGACATACGTTTGCCATTACCAGGCGAACTTAATATAAGAAATTAATGCCCAAAACTGCACCAACAGCTGGCTCATTAAATATTTATACGTTATTTTGTGTTATGTCTTAATTTAGGCCTATTCATGTCCTGCTTAGTAAAATTATGCTGAAAATGTTTTCTGTAAAATAAAAATATTGGTTACCATGTAATAGCGATCTACTTTAGTTAGAATTTCTCAAACAGTTTTAGGGGCATATATACACTGACGAAACAAAATATTATGACTTTTCCCACATATTTCAATGAATTTGTCTGGATGATGTGGGGGCACGTGATTAAATCGGAATGGTATTTAACTGCTGCTGGAGAAGGTAAAGAATCATTCTTGCACTTTTGCAAATGATGGAGAAGGCTGCTGATCTAAACGAATTTGAAAGAAGGCAGATTGTAATGGCCCAAAGATACGGAACGAGTACCTCCGAAACTGCAGGACTAGTAGATTGTTCACGAGCTGCCATTGTTAGTATTTATGCAAAGTGGATAAATAGCGATAAAATCAGCAGTAGACGCCAAGGTGTTGGACATCCACGCATCATCAAACAAAAAGGACGTCGGAGGCTGTCGTGCTTTGTACAGTAAAATCAGCGCCAGACAGTGGCTCAACTGACAGGCGAATGCAAGTATTTCAGAACACACAGTTCAGCGGACACTGTTGGATATGAAATTGGGCAGCAGACGTCGCACTACTGTATCCCTGTTGGCCAAGTGTCATTGTCAACTACGCCTACAGTAGGCCCGTAATCATCGACATTGGGCCAGGGATAAGTGGAAGATAATTGCCTGAGCGGATAAGTCACGATTTCTCATTCATCATGTCGATGGTCGTGTCAGAGTACGTCTTCTTCCAGGCGAAAAGTTGCTTCGCGCTAAATAACAGGTCATACACAAGCTGGTGATGGCGGTATTATGCTTTGGGAGACCCTTAGTTGTGGTAGAACAGACTATGGTAGCTTCGGACTATCTGAAAACAACCGCGGATCAGTTGCACCCTTACACAGCGTCTGTCTTCCCAACTGGAAATGCAATTTTGCAGCAGGACCACGCCCCATGTCACAGGGCTCGAACTGTGTTGGAGGGGTTCGAGGAGCATAAGGATGAATTCCAGTTAACGTCCTGGCCACCAAACTGTCCAGACCTTAACCCGATGAATAACTTTTGGGATATCTTGGAGCCGTAGCTCAGATTTCAAACACCACCATGTCAGAATATCTTTACTCTGCGTGATCGCTTCTTAAACATTTGATACAAACTTATCTCCAGTCATCTACCAAACAGTTATGGCTTCCATGCCAAGGGTAGTTACAACTGTTTCATCGGCTAAAGGTCACGCAATGCGTTATTGAATAGGTGGTCATAATGGTTTGGTTGTTCAGTGTATTATATTTGACTGAATAGCAAATAATGAAAGATTAATAATGATCAAATTGAAGGGCGGTATTTATCGTATGAGCCATTTTTGTTATTGCTGGAAACAATACGTTGTTGCAATGCAAATGGTTTGAGTTATTGAATTTTAAAACCTTTTTTTTATTGATAAAAATTTGACAATGCACGGGCACTGGTGGTAGTTGAGAATAAACTGAGATATTTTGACAAATATCAAAGTTTTTAAAATAATTTCATTCGTGCTGTGGTTTAGATATACTATATTTACTTTACATTCCTTTACTACCTGTATTCTTTTTCTCGCGCTACCATTGCTCCTGAATACTATTAACTTATAAGACACAGAGTAGGCCTAAGAGGGGTATAGAAACTGGTTTTAAAAATTGCTCTGCGAGCCAAGAAATTTCGGAACTGCTGCTCTAAGCAAACGTTCCCGTAGAATGATTTTATAGGCCTGAACAGTCCTATAAACCTGTGGACAGTCCTGTGTTACTGAATTTAAAACTCTGAGATCATTATCTCTGACAGTTTCTGAACAACATGGTAAAAATAGAATAATCAACTCAAGACTATTAAATCGAAAAACTCCTACTTAATGCAACAGCCAATTTATTAGGTAGTTTAAATGAGCCTTGCAGAAAGATCACGCACTGAAAATGCAATTTGTTTTATGATTTGATTCTGAGTAAAAGTTCTCAAACATTACGACGTTGTTAAACTTAACATCAGCCACAACATACAAGATGTAAAAAAAGAATTTTTTTACACAAGATGTAAAAAAAAAAATAAAAATGAAGCCTTTTTTTCGCCTAATGAGCTTGTACTAAACAGATAATCATGAAAGATGAACAAGATTATACTGGACCCAAAATAATTTTTTACTGTAATTTCAGTTAAAAATTCAGGAATCTTCTAGGTCAAGACTAAGATGGAACTTTAACATATAACCTTTGTGTAATTTACTTTAATTCAACATGACTTTCGCTGAACATTTACTTTAATTTAATTCAACTACGACGTTAAATCGCACATTTTCTGAAATAACATTAAATTGATAATTGAAATGTATGCTACCTGTTTAATCCAGTTTCTACTGAAAAAAATAAACACATAAGGTGCTCGAAAATAGTAGCAGAATGATTTAAATCTCTACTTGTTATGGTTTCCAAAATTAATTAAAAAAATTATGAAGCAATTTCGACACTGTGGAAATAAAAAGGGCTGGAATTATTAAATGTGTCCTACAAAGTGAAAATTGCAATTAATAAATTTAATATTTTCTTCTTGTTGAACATGTATATGCACTTCGTACTGCAAAGTTTCTCAAAATAAGATCCATAATTTATGAAAACAGTTTCAGCAATGCCGGTTGGAGGTTTAACTAAATTTAAAATCTACATTTTGTGTGAACCTCGCACAGGAAAAGGAAATCATTTGGATATTGTTCGGAAAACAGCCTTGACGCCAAAAAGGGAGAAACAGCTTATTGTTGTATGGCAGGCAATAGTTGTCATTCGATGACGTACTTCCTCAAGGGAGACAGCCGTCATACTTTTCCCTTGCTAAGCGATTATCTGTAGTATTACTTATTATCTGTAGTATTTATTATTGTAGTATAGTAATTAAAGGGAGAAACAGCTTATTGTGGTATGGTAGGCAATGGTTGCCATTCGATGACGTACTTCCTCTAGGTAGACAGCAGTAATACTTTTCCCTCGCTAAGGGATTATCTATAGTATTATTTATTATCTGTAGTATTTATTATTAATATTTATTATCTGTAGTATTTATTATTAATATTTATTATCTGTAGTATTTATTATTAATATTTATTATTGTAGTATAGTAATTAGTATTTATTACTGTAGTATTTATTTTTGTAGTATAGTAATTAATATTTATTATTGTAGTATAGTAATTAGTATTTATTATTGTAGTATTTATTATTTTAGTATTTATTCTGTAGTGTATACTTCCGTTGGCATGATGAAATGTCGCCCATACCCTTAAAGAAGCCAAGTTGGCGCAAACAAGGTTGTTCTCCGAACAATATCCAATCATTTTACTAATATGTACACTCATGTCCATAAATTAAGGATAATTCGGAGTCACGGGGAAATCGAACTCTAAAATAAATATATCACCTGTAAAATCACTACGCACATCTTCAAGAATCATATGCAAATTTCAAGAAGTAACCAGATGACACCGATGGTACGTCACAATGGAAGTATCAGACGAACTTGGATTTGCCCAGAATGTCATCTCCAGGCTTTGGCAACGATTTTAAGATGATGGTAATGTGAGTAGACGTTACAGCACAGGTCGCCCCAGAGTTACAACGCCGAATGAGGACCGGTATTTGGCAGTTACTGCCAAAAGAAAGTGGCGGAGCACAGCTTCAGACCTGTCTCGTCAGCTCTCTTCACCCACTGGTACGACAATTTCAAGGCAGACCGTGTACACACGCTTAGGGCAGATTGGTCTATATGCTCGTAGACCTGTCAGATGCGTTTCACTTACTGCAACTCACTGTCGCCTGCAGTTAGCCTGGAGTAGAGAGCATGCATTGTGGACATCGCAACAGTGGGCTTGTGTGATGTTTTCTGACGAGTCCAGGTTTAGTTTGCAGTTTGATTCTCGCCGGACTTTCATATGGAGAGCTCCAGGTACCCGTTACTACCAAGAAAACATCATTGAAAGACACCGTTACGGTGGTGCAGGAGTGCTCGTTTGGGGTGGAATTAGTCTGGGTTCCAGAACTAACCTGCATATTCAAATTGGAACCATGACAAGCCAAATCTATCGGGACGTCATTCTGGAACAACATGTACGATTGTTTCGGGGCACCATGGGAGCACAATTTGTGTTTATGAATGACAACGCCCTTCCTCACCGTGCAAATATCGTAAGCGAATGCCTTCAATCGGAGGATATCACCCGTATGGACTGGCCAGCATTCTCACCGGACTTAAATCCAGTAAAGCACGTGTGGGACATGCTTGGCCGACGAGTTGCAGCCCGTCAACCTCCTCCTACATGTCTACCGGAACTTCGGAGAGCATTGCTTTTTGAGTGGTGTAATATCCCCCAAGATCAGATCGATAATTTGATACTCAGCATGCCTAGGCGTTGTACGAACTGTATTGCATCGTCTGGGAGACATACAATGTATTAACAATCATACCAATCATGTAATATTGGTTTTTTGTAAATAGGTGTTTTTTGTAATTTGCTCCAGGGAGAAAAAATCGCTAATTTTTTTAATAATATCAAACATATAGCATCTTTTTTTGCTCTTTACCTTTTGTTTAATAAATAAGCTTTACAAATAAGTCAAATTTGTTTTGCTTCTAACTCTTCCTTTGCATTATCCTTAATTTATGGACATGAGTGTATCTCTATTTACAAGCCCACCAGCGGCCGAGCGGTAAAGACGCTGAACATCGGTAGTTCGGTCCAAGGTGCGAATCTCGCGAACGGGCTGGCTGCATGGGCATTTTCGTGGTTTTCCCCATCTGTAACGTGTATAAGAGCCAATTTCCCTTAGAAAGTCCTCCACGAAAACATCCGTCCCTTTAGGCAGATAGCCCTCGTGTGCTTTGCCATAATTGAATAACCTAACCTATATTTATAAAACTTGCAGAGTAATTCTTATTTAATTATATCTCAGGTCAATCTACAGATTTAATAATTCGTGATGTTTTTTCCAATACGGAATCTGTAACGCCCAAAAGTTGTTTGTTCGTGTAACTTTGTTTTTGAACTTACTCGCTAAAGTTTACAGCTGAGCGTTGGATTTACCGTATGAGTAGGACGCGTTTTACAGGAGCTCCGATGTGAGTATGTGTTTTCTATATTCCACACTTATGGTGTTTCATGCTGAATGCCTTTGGATTTGCTTTCGACGCTGGTGTATTCTGCTGTTCTGCGATATAAGTTATGGAAACACAAGATGTATATGATTTAGTTTCGGATAGTGACGATCATTGTAGTGATCTAGAAATGGAACCTTTGAACATGGATGAAATACTTCAGGACTTGCTCGCTAAAATGGAATTCAACACTGTGGATTTTATTAATGCTACTGGATTTCTAAAAAGCCCTATGGATTTCGGTAAAAAATTTCGTAATATTTGTGAATTAGCTATTAAAGAAAATCACAATGTGGATACTATGTCTCAAAGACTCTTCGCTGAAACTCAAATTAAAGAAGTGGAAGCCAAATGCAAGAACTTATCGGGTAAGTGCGGAAATTTTAGGGCACGTAATAGTTCTACTCCCGATTCTGTTGTTGTAAATTCTGATGTTAAGAAAAGTTGTGTCTTAGGTAAAATGTCTAATGATAATGATGATAATACTAATAATGTATTGAAATGTGCTAGTAAACTGAGTACCTCTAATGAATTACTGTTCTCTGATGTTGCTATAAATGGTAAAGAGTTAGAAAAATCTAGTAAACATAATTCTAAAAAACGTGCACAAGATAAAACCACGTGCTCGAACGGATTTACTTCCTCTAGGAAGACCACCAGGCTACGTTAAAATGTCAAAAAACAAGGTTGATATTGGAATCTTGAATAATTTTCTACTCTTAATTGTAGATAAAGTAGTACTGAAAAGGATGGAAATGTTGATAATTTGGATACAAATGATGATAGTGCTAATGGTACAGATAAGGATAAACTACCACAGCCACGTATAATTCCGATTATGTTCATTCCCCGAATTAAATTTAATGCCTTTGTTAAGAAACTTAACAATGAACTAAATGTTGTCTTCACAGCCAGAATATCTGGTGACTTCTTAAAATTATAACCACTCATGGTGGATCATCAATGTGAGATTACGAGATACCTAGATACCAATAGCATACAGTATTACATACTACATGCTAAAAGTATTAAACCTGTGAAGGCTGTTATTCGAGGGTTACGCTCTCACTGCCCTAAGGTGGAAATTAAAGCTGAGTTAATTGCAGAAGGTTTTAATGTTATTAAAGTGAACCAAATGTTCAGATGTAAAACTCATGTTCCACTACCTCTACTTCAAGTGCAATTAGCTAATGTTTAGGGCACTGATAAAGTCTATGACATCAGTAATTTACCATGTTTTGATGTTAAAATAGAACGATATAAATACAAAGATGTTCAATGCCATAATTGCCAACGTTTCTATCATTCATCGGAGGAGTGCAAACTTGCTCCGAGATGTGTTAAATGTTCATTGCCGCAAAAACTGCAGACTGTGAAGCAAAATTCATTGAAAACACAACGTGTTGTAACTGAGGTGGTGACCATGCAGCCAACTTTCGTTTTTGTCCCCAAAACCCTAGTAACACTTATTCAGAGCCACGTGGAGGAAATATTCCTCCCCCCTCCCGGGGCTCAAAGTGACACTCTTAGTGAAAAAAATCCTACCACATGACTTAGTAATGATAGGAAAATTCGAACTAATGTCAATACAAACGACCATACACAATTTCTACCTCTTCCTAGAGCAGCTAAACGCAACACTAGAAGTCAGAATAAAAATGTTACAAATAATATCTCTTCTACTTTTAAGGACTTTTTTCAGGTCATTAGTAAACTAAAGAAAATCTTTAGTGAATTTTCTACTTTTGATGTAATTAAAATAATCACGAATCGATTGGATAAAATTCGTACTGCACCTACTACCATAGACAAAATTTTTGTCTTCTTTAATATATTAGAAGAGATTTTTAGTGGAAATGTATCTAGTATAAATGGAAACTAGACTTTTTGCATTTTCGCCTTCTTTTGAACCATCTTTCGACGTGCTTATAATTTAAATTTTGTGCTGGAACTTTGACTACTTTGGAATATCAGTTTATGATGTTATTTTGTGTTTATTGCGTTAAAATTATACATTACGTGCCCTATATTTTCGTAACTGCCTGTGCTCGTATTTTTCTCATGTTCATCACGTGCCACCACCTCGATATTTTTACCTACTGCTTTACATATGTACTTTATAGACATTTATGAAATGATGAAATGACTTTTACGAATTTTTCTCTATGGACTTTTGCTTAAACCTTAGAACTTTTAATTTTGTATTTATGTTGATATATTCGAAATAATTTATTTTTCGATGGAGGTAGGGTCATTGCTCCTAGGTACTCCGGTGATGCACCACTAAAGTTTACCAAAATTTTTTCGCAGTACATAATTTCAGTCGGAAATATGTATTCAAAAAAGATCTATATCAGTAAATATTTTATCTGATATATCTAAAAATTTGCATGTATAAATTTGAAAACTTTTTTATTTAACATACTAAAGCATTAATTTAGAAGTCAAACAACAGAAGATCAGTGTTATATTTTCAAATTTTCACAGGACCAGTTTGGATGGTTTTACCGAACCATCAGCCTCAGCTGCAAAAGCACAAACGAGCGAGATAAGATATAATGATAAGATAAGACAAGAAAGCCTGGACAGAAGACAAGCTACTGGCGCCATCCGTTGATAAAACCAGAACTAAAACATAATTTCTTTAAAGGCTGAAGGCAAAGATGGATTGGAATTAAGCTCGTTAACTAGAACAAAAAGATTTTTTCGAATGTGAAATGCCTCTAGAAAATCCAGTTCACCAATGGAAGATGTTTTTTGAATAATTTTGGCAACAGAAAAAATGCAAGTGCGATTTTCGGACCAACAATGTTGGGCAACAGAAGACTTCTGTGTTTCCTTTTTTCTAACATATGTCTCATGTTCCTTAACGCGAAATTTTCAGGCTCTGTTAGTTTGGCCAACGCAATTTAAACCACATTGGCAAGGAATCCTGTAACTACCCCAGGAATTCATATCCGGAATGGTGTCCCTGAGTATGGAACTCAGAATTTTATTGATGGGAGAATAAATGACTCGAAAGTTTAATTTCTGTAAAATACGCGCAGCTTTATAGCTAATTGATCGAAAGAGGGGCATGAAAACAGAATTTTTATAATCTCCTAAAACAAGACTCTGCCTTTTGGTGTGTTGAGAAGAGAATTTTTTAACTGCTTGATTAATAATGTTAATAACGTCCCTGTCAATAGCTATTGCTTTTAAATAATTTAGTTCTTCATCAACGGATAGTTTGGAGGAGCAAAATTGAATAGCACGGAAACCATAGGAATAAAATGAAGCTAACTTTTGTTTAGTCCCTCCCCCCGGATGACATGATTTGAAGTGTGGTGGAAGGCAAATCGATGAAGGTTTATAGTAAACCGTAGTACTGAAGTTGGGTGTGTTACGTGTGACCAGAATGTCGAGAAACGGAAGAGAATTGCAAGTCTCAAGTTCAAAAGTGAACTGAATAGCAGGATAAATGGAATTCATTGTTGAAAAAACTTTATTTAAATCATCTGTATTACCTTCAAACAGGGTAAAAGTATCACCTACGCAGCGGAACCATACCAGGAATTTTAAAGTTTCAAACAATTTTGATTCATACTAATGCATGTAGATATCAGCCAGGATGGGACTGAGGTGGCTTCTCATGGCTAATCTCTCAGTTTGCTTGTAATACTTATTTTGGAAAACAAAATGCGTTTGTTTCAAACATAGTTGAGTGAGAGACATTAGCTCATCAATTTCGATGCAAAGAGAAATGAAATTCGAGAAGTCAGGTTTCTAGACATTTTAATGCAACCTCCACTGGAACATTGGTGAATAATTATTTTACATCAAAAGAAACCATGAGTAAATTTCTAGGAGAAATTTTTTTAACCTTTTTTACAAAACCATACTTCAAATCATGTCATCCGACTAAAAAAAAGTTAGCTTCATTTTATTCCTGTGTTTTTCGTGCTCTTCAAGTTTGCTCCTTCAAACTATCCCTTGACGAAGAACTAAATTATTTAAAAAAAATATTCAAAAGCAATAGCTATCGACAGGGGCTTTTCACCCAGCATTATTAATCACGAAGTTAAAAAATTCTCATCTCAACATACCAAAAGGCAGCCTCTTGTTTTAGGAGATGATAAAAATTCTGTTGTCATTCCCTTCTTTCTATCAATTAGCTATAAAGTTGCACGTATTTTACAGAAATTTAACTTTCGGGTCGTTTTTCTCCCATCAATAAAATTTCGAGTTCCATACTCAAGGACCCCATTTCGGATATGAATTCCTGGGGTATTTACAGGATTCCTTGCCAGTGTGGTTTAATTTACATTGGCCAAACTAAGAGAGCCTTAAAATTTCGCGTTAAGGAACATGAGGCATACGTTAGAAAAAAGGAAACACAGAAGTCTTCTGTCGCCCAACATTGCTGGTTCGAAAACCACGCTTTCAATTTTTCTGCTGCCAAAATTATTGAAAAGCATCTTCCACTGGTGAACTGGATTTTCTAGAGGCATTTCGCCTTCAAAAAAATCTTTTTGTTCTAGTTAACGACCTTAATTCCAATACATCTTTGCCTTCACCCTTTAAAGGAATTATGCTTGAATTCTGGTTTCATCAACGGATGGCGTCAGGAGCTTGTCTCCTGCCCAGGCTTTCTTATCTAATCATTATATTTTATCTGGTTCATTTGCGCTTTTGCAGCTGAGGCTGATGGTTCGGTAAAACCATCGAAACTAGTCCTGTGAAAATTCGAAAATATAAGGCTGGTTTTTGTTATTTGACTTCTAAATTAATATTGTTCGGCGTGTTATTGTATCTTAATACTAAAGCATACTGAATATTTTACGACTGCAATTTTCACTTTATAAAAGTCATATAAAAAGACAGATTGTATACTTTCAGAAACTTCTCTTCTATGACGATGAGATTGTTTCACAAAATTATCGATTTAAAACTGAAAATGATTAAAACTGCAAGTACATATCTAAGAACAATATTTTAGGAAACACAGCTTGAATTCATTTTTTTCGAAGAACTTGATTAATGCCCGAGTTACACAAGGCTGGGAACTTGAAGAGCCCTGGTTTTAGGAGGCCCCCTAATGGTCTTGTAATATTTTAAAACCCTAATTTCTTTTTCTGAAAACAAGGAAGGGAGGTTTTTAGAAGCCTTTGGAAAAGACGCTATTCCTAAGGCCCCAGACTATCTTAATCGAGCCCTATATTTTGCATGTTTCAAATTTCATTGCAACTTTAGGTGTTCACGACTTCTTTCAAATTTCTTAAAATTTTTCCACGTGCAAAATTATTGGAATGATATCTTTGAGATATGACGAGGATTTCATATTTATAGATTTATTTCTTCACATTCAGAATTCCTTGCAATCACAGTTCGTTGGTAGTACTAATTTCTTTTTAACCGATCACTCTTTTTTACATCATATATCCCTAAACGCGAATCAAAAATTACATATTTACCCTTTTTTTCACTGCGCAAATCTTAATAGTTTGATTTTTGAAATACATTTCTGCTAAAAAGTTAAGCAACAAAGGCAAAACGTGAAATAAAACAAAAACTATTTAATGGATAGTGTGAAATTGATCCAAGACGTTGGTATGGTATTACTAGACCACATAGCAAACAATAAAGCAAAAACATAGAAAAACAAATGTATTATGACTATCACATCGCGAAAGACCAAATGGTCGGAAGAATGTGCAATGGAAGCATCACGCTAATAATGGGTATCATACTTTCAAGCTGAAATGCATGTTTGACAACAGCGAGGCAAACTCGCAATAGTGTCGTTGATCACTTATTGTGGCAATAGCGCCCATTCCAGTAAAATGCCTGTCGGAGCTCGTACAGCGTGCCTGACACCGAGACCTGCTATCCGTCGTCCCACACATATTCTACAGAATTTAGGTCCGACGATCTAGCAGATCACGGCAGATGTGGAGTTGTTTCACTCTCAAGATAACTCCGCACCATTCGAGGTCTATGAGGATGGGCGTTAGCGTTCATATCGCGTCGGTACGCATTGCAGTGATAAAAGGACGCGTAAGATGGTGTAGTTACGATATTCGACGTTTGTGACGGAACCCCAGGAATTGCGTAGAGGTTGGACCTCTGTCCAACTGCGATGTTCACAGGCCCAATTGAGACGCACTGAGATATGGGATGGAGACAAAGTAACGCAAACCACAGGTCATCGGGTGTACAGTACAGTCCACCTTCATCCAGGCAACGTGACAGTTTGGCGGAATATGGACCGTCTTGCAGCAGCAGAGAGATGCGACGCCACCGTCCAAGCTACTAGTGATCTGCGGTGTCCAGATCCATGCCTTTTACAGGGGTTTTGATGCCTTTGGTAAACATTTCCACAGCCTATTGACACTAATATGCACACTCAGCTCTCTCGCGACAGCGGATTGTCTTGCATTAGCTTACAGCATCTCGACAGCCTTTCAACGCATTTAATCATTCAAATATTGTCTTCGGTTTATGCTTTCCGCTTTAGCTATCTCGGATTACACGGATCTACCGCTGCTTGCGAAATGACGCATAGATCCAGTATGCCCCTTTTTTAAGGCAAAGGTAACGATGTCTTTGCACCATTATGAATCTTTGGTTTACCTGTATCACCTAAAATATCTACTTTAAAGCAGTCATCAATTGCACATAGGTAAAAAACATCTGTTCAGTATTACATCCACTGATAGCATACTGTTCATATTCCTTTTTTTGAATTGATGAGAGACCATACAGAAGCTACCTCTGAAAACCCAAACTTTCTTGCCATTTATTTATTACAGACTGAATGACCTACTTCCTTTATGCCAACAACATATCCACAATCAAGGGCGGTAGTCATATTTGCCACTTCTGTCAATAGCGATACACTTGGACAGAAGTCCAGATGTTCAACTATTTAAGCTTGTGTTTGATTTTTCATATGTTCCACATTCCATCTCTTCAGGATGCCAGAAGTTACACTACAACGTCATTCCAGTATACTAGTACAGACCATTATTTCTGATATTTTACTCATTTTGCATATATTTATTGCATTATTCTTAAAACTGGGTTAAAATGAATCAAAACGTAATTACAAAAGTTTTAATATTTTTATAGTTCATAAATTACAAAAATGTTCAGAAAAATATCTCAATCACATAATTAACTTGCAGATCACTTTTTCCCAATTACAAACACTATTTCACTTAAGCCAATCATCATCATCATCTTCATCATCATCGTCATCATCAAAGAGAGGGGGAGGCTGTGGTCGCCAAATCTATGGGGAGAAAAGGTTGTTAGTAATGATGTATGTACGTATGTGTGTGTGTGTATATACTAGCATACTTGCAGCGCCTAATAGGAAATAATCTGATTCCGAATATAAATTTTCAGCATAAAAAGAGAGTTTTAAGGAAGAGATGAGAGTAAAATATAAAGAATAATAAAACTATAATAAGAATAATAAGAACAGAACATGAGCAAGAAATCTATTTTAATAGTACTAAAAAAAAAATGACGGTCCTCCAACATTGGCATTTATAGTGATCTGAGGCATTCACATATTCTCTTGTCAATGTTCAATTTTTGGATATACTTTGAGAAAAACTCGTTTTTCTCCGATTCTAGTTAAAATTTAACAAATGGCACGCAGCTGGTTATATTACAATGTTTTAAGGAACCCACTGAAATTTTTTATGTGCTACTATTAGTGCATGAATTGCAATGTAAACTTTAGCATAGTTCAAATAGATATTAAAATGTTACTTATTCACAAAAGACTGCCAATAAAATGACTTGATACTTTTTCATCTATCTCAATTCAATTTATAAAGGAAAAACATAATAAAATATGCATATGATAATTTTAAAACCGATTTAATAAGAAAAACAGCAAAACTAAAAATGGACTGTTGATTTTATGAATAACTTCTGACTTTTACATACATATCACTAGGAAAAGAGACAAAAGGCCAATACCTTTAAGGTTTAAATAAGCTCTGTTAAAACAGAGGAAATAACACTTTTGAATTTACTAAGCTTTTTTTCTTTTTTTTATCTTTTCCCCCAAAAATATATTATTTGGTTTTGTTTTTGCCCTCTTCAAGATCACAATTTGATTAAAATAATGCCTTACATAAAATATATTCCCATGCTTAAATTAAAAAAAAACTTGCACCTTATTCTATGAGACAAACATAAACATGAAAGTAAGATTTTACTCAATAATATTTTATGTAGAAAATTTTTTTGTAATAAAATATGGCAATTCAGTGCTTTCCAAGAAAACATTCTGCATTTAAAAATGACAGAAAAAGATGGTATACAATATCCAAATGAGACTACTTTATCATGAAAGAAGTAAGTTCAAAGTAGATATCGTCATCGATGTGAGTGCTCGTATCGGTAATATTCTTCTTATTAAATAACTTCTGAAAGCAATGAATTCATATTTTAATTAAATCTCTGAAAAATGGTAAACATATGCTAATGGAAAATCTGAAATTTATGCAACTATGGGAAACAGAACTCAAGAAAGTAGCTTAACAGAAATGATTTTTGTTAAAAGAAGAAGGTAGAAAATTAGTAACAATTTTATATATTAAATTGCTTAAAACTGGTTCAATCAAATATATAATCAATAGTTTTATTCATAAACATTCATATATTACTTTAAATTATTGATTAATATAAAACAAAAGCACAGGAAAGGAAATACAAAATCTTAATCCCATTCATTATGTACTAAGTGCTGATACAAATAATTGGATCAAGCAAACAAATTTGTGTAGATTTTTACCTTTCATGGTTGGCAAACCTGAAAGGCAAAGGATAAAAAGACAAGAACATTTCATGGAAGATGCAGAACAAGTGGAAGAAATGGAATAGTTAGAAAAACTGCAGTTCTTCATCAGGAAGCAAACTATAAATATATTGCATTATTTACCACTCTTACATTAAATTAAGGTACGGGGGAACTTGGCAATCATATGAGTTGAACGTAGATACGCAGAGAACCTAACTGAAATATAAGGATACACATTACAGCAGAAATATACATAACTAGCAGACAAAATTACACACAGTAATTAATCATTATTCGTTTTTTGAATAAACACTGGTCTGTTACAGTTTGTTGACATAGTAGTGACAGATTTTGATAACAGGATTATCTATCAGTTTTTGAATTTCATAAAAGTTTTGCACGGCTTAAAAAAAATCTGTTCACAAAAATTTTAGTCTTTTTTTTTTTCAAAAGCCAATAATTAATTCTTAAAGTCAATGATAAATAGTTTTCATGTTACATTTTTGAATTATAGGTAGTAAAAAGTTAGAAATTTTCTTTCAAAAATTAAAAATAATTATTCAGAAATAAAAATTCATAAAAATGGTAAATAAAGTTAAATTGTGATCTGTTCTTTGATGAAGAGTTGCTATTTTTCATAATCACTCGATTTCTCTCTTTTAATTGACTGAATCGAATTTCCCCCCAACTTATATACCATGTATGTTACATACTCAGATGTAATGAGTTCATGCAAAATTCTAGGATATTTATTTTTTACCCTCTAGAAGTGCCAACTAAAAATGGTAAAAAAAATGACATATTTCTTGCTTTATCAGATATTACATTTACAACTACAATCATTTCACTTAAAATTCATGCCCACTAGTTAAAAGTTATGAATTTCAAAATACACACACAAAAGAATATTTAATAGTTATTAAGTGCATAAAAAATTAAAATATATAGTAGAAGAAAGGTTTGGTTTTTTTTAAAGCAAAGAACACAAAGCCTATCTGCCTTAATGGGAGAGATGTCTCTGTGGAAGTCTTTACTCACAAGGCTTTTTATGGACTCATATTTATGTTACACATAGGGAAAATTATAAAAGTGCCCGTTCGTTTAAAACTACCATTGCTCAGAGACTGCTTGGCCACTGGTGGGCCATAATGGAAGACATCAGCAGAAAGAGCCTTTATTAGACAGTCTTAAAATTAGTACAGAGCAAAAGCATTTTAAAGGAAAATTTTTAAAAATCCATTTAAAGCTAAAAGATTATCAAAGTACTGCTGATTGTGGATGACAACAAATTTATAAAGGAACAGCTACTGAAGGTTCAAATTAGAAACCAAATAAACCAGAAGCTATTTAATTCCTAGACAACCCTACTTGTTAATATACACAACCGATATTAACAAGAAGCAGAAAAAATATTAAATTTACATAAATAAATTTAAAATATTTATTTATGTATATCAAATATATTTTAATGCTGCATTAATATAATTTACAATAAAACTTTGATATTTGAAATAACAACTTAAATATAATGAGTTCATCAAAATTCTAGAAGAGGTCAGCTTTTAAAATTACTCCACAAGATCTTGTTAAAAATTATTTTCCATGGATATTATAGGAATATTATTATGATTCAGGATGGTTATTTGGAGATGTAAGGCTATGAATGAATTTACATATAACGCAACTGCTTAAATTAATACCTACAATAAATAACATGATCTAGCTCATGCTTTTTAAATTAAACCAGAGCTTGGCATAGACATGGAGATTCATGATTGGGAAAAAATGGATATTAATTACAGAAAATCTCATATTCTTTCATTTCTAGATTAAAAAACCAAGTTGTATTATTAATATAATTTTAGTCCTTGAGACTTTAAAATGTATTATTTCAGGAAAACAATCTTTTATCTCTGCTTTCTAAATATGCATTTGGAAGAAATAAGAGCTATTTGTATTAATCTTGATAGTTATTTCAGTTAATGGCAACAATAAAAAGCATAATGCATTTGCTAATTTCGTGAACTAGAGTAAGAGATATTATATTGCATATCAGGGAGAAACATTAGTAGCTATTTAGATGTTAGAATAGTTATTTAGATAGAAATGCAGAAAGTTATTTAGATGGAACAGCAGAAAATTATAAAAATATAAAAATTGGGGGGGGGGGGAAGTTGGAAATAGTCAAAAGAAAACAACAGAATTTTTAAACATATTCCTACTGACTGCAATTAGCTCACAATTATGTTCTGCATGTTATCTAATCAGGTATGACTGATGAAGCCTTACGTATAATTACAGATTCAGAAAAGTTTTTGCATGTGGCTGGATTGATCTACCACTAGAAGAGAAATTAACATATAAAAATACATAGAAACCAGCATGAATACATAGTAATCACAACACAGAATTTGAAAGTTTTATCTACTGGCAACTAAGCATAAGTTAATTATGCATAATATGAGGAAACTGCATTAAGTAATCAGCTCCATACGTTTAATGTCACAATGACTTTTCCATTTAAGAAGAGATATTTTATTTAAAAAGACAATAGCAAAATCTTTTTCTATATATAAAATTAGATCATTGCACCTTTAGTTGCATAGGATATAATGCAAGTAGCAATCTTACAGAAATTTTTAACATTAATCTTACAATAGCAACATACACTAATCAGCCGAAACATATGACCACCAATACACTCTGAGAATATAGCTACAGTGCTTAAACTGCACCAGATCCAGACTCCTGTATTTCTTAGTTTTTGAGATAAATTATAATTCTAGCCAAAGTGCACTGTAGTTCTAAATAAAATTAGCTCCTGCAGTTCATTTTTTTTATGAAACTTAATCCCAATTTCAGCGAATCTTTTTTTTTTTTTTAATCTCAAATTTTTTTATTTCAGCAATAAGTAAGATTTTGATATTGATACCAACTTTTGAATGCAAATAAATCTCTTTTTCCTTTAGAAACAAACCTCAGATGGAAGTTGAGATGCTTAAAGAAGAAAAACCTTAAGCTCCAGGAAGTATAATAAATTTAATACAGCCTGTTTGGGAATGGGAAATTCCTTGTGGCCAGTTTGGTTGTACTGTCTCTGCTGATACAATATTGGCAGAGCTAGCTATTTACCTTTACAGCATGATAGGGAATTGGAACGAACCCAACATAGTGATGTACCACGATAAACTTCTAAAGCACATCAAATACTATTGTCTGCCATCCATGGAAAGGGGAAAAAGCATTTTTTTAGCAGGTGTAACCAAATATGGTAGATGAAAATGGTTACTTAAGCAGAGTTTTATTTGTTCTGAGCTTTACACAACCACCCTTGGATGCCAGGTTATTTTCTCTCCTCTTAAACATTCTGCTTGAGAACTATAATTTTTATTGGCAAGGAACAGAGCGTTTTTGAGCCTCTGCTTTTGTACCACAATTTCTCCATTTAAATTTTCTTCCATACTCTCATACTATTTCTAACATACTTTCCACTCTCTTATACAACACATGAACCATTTTATTTAGCTTCATTCATGTGAGAGAAAATAAACTGTATTGGCATCATTTTTTTTTTTTAAATTAGCAAAATATACTCTACACTTATGCTTAAATTCAGCGGAAATTCATCAGAGCCCGGATCCAACACTAAGTTATTGAATAAATTAACTATTTGTCATTACTTATTAATTTTTATTTACCTATTTATATTTTATTTTATTAGTCCAAAGTGGCTTTGTCCCTTGAAGTACTATTGTTTTTGTTTTGCGATTTTCTGTTCGAAACATTAAAAGTCTGAATCACTTTTCAAACTGTTGCCACAAAATACTGCAGCCCTGTATTATATTTAAAGAAATGAAATAATGAAGAATCTTCATAAATGTATGTATATTTCTCGAAATGTGATAAAACAACGGTACCTAGAACCATGCAGTTTTGAATAACGTATGTTTCCACCTGAATATGCGCATCTGGAAGCCCGAATTTGGAATTTGTTTTATCATCTACTTCACATCTTGTAAAATTTGAACGAATTTTTTATGAACAATCTCTAACCGATTTAAAAGTGAGCAATGGCAACACTCTACGGGGAAAAAAAAAACCTTTTTTTATCTAAAGCGCGCGGAACTGTGTATAAGAAATTCTAAAGATATACTCATTTTAAATTATTTTGCGATATTGCTGTTGAACTGAATTTTATAGTTTAAGTGCGAAGAACATGATATTTAATAAATAAATGTAACACACAAAACGTTAAAAAAAAGACCCTTTGGACGTAATTTAAAAATCTGAAGCTTCTCAGATTTTTTTATAGTTTTTTCATTTAAATTATTTAATTATTTTTGTCCATTTTTCTAATGGCTTTCCACAAGGCTCTGGAACTTCTAATTTTAGAAATTAGGCTATGGCTTACTGATATGATGTAGGCATAGACAAGGTGGGAATGTTATTTAGTGGCAAACAGGAATACTATCAAGTACAGGCAGAATCAGTACAAGTGAGAGCACACAATTCATCACACTTTGTTGAACATGGGATTCAGAACAGAAACCTGTCTCATGTGCATGTATCGACCTAGCATCATTGAAGTTTATGATTACAGCGGACCCATGAACTTTGTGACTTGATCATGCACCAATGCAAAAGATTTGTCCAGTTAAATGGATCAACTATTTACATGGAAGACAATAGATTTTTATACAGCAATGGCCGTATAAAATTCTAGTGTCTGTGAGACAAATAGTTAAATATTATGTATACACCATGGAATACAAACAGGTTGATGATGGAGAAATTATGCTTTGGGGTATGTTCTCATGGACCTCATGACAGCTGTGGACTATGTAATCATCATATTTAACCAGTTATATCCTCTCATTACTTTAAACTATCTCACCAGAAATGCATTTTCCATCAGAATAATGCTCCTCGTCAGGAAGACTGGAGTTGTATTACAATGATTGGAGGAGTATGCTAATCAATTCCAGTTGTTGCCGTGACCTTCTAACTCATTAGATATTAATATTACTCAGCATATCTGGGATGTCATATAGTACCAGCTCATAGTTTACCAACCATTTCCTCGCAATCTATGGGAATCGTGATTTCTGCTCGTAATTCTAGCATAACCTTCCTCTGGACCTGCAGAATATTTCTGACATTACAGGCTGTAGTTGTTTTGCATACCAAATGTTATAGCAACATATGGCCATAATGTTTTGGCTGATTGGTGTAGATATTTTGTATGCTTACAAATAATCAGTTTGTTTGTAGAGACAGTAGGTATTTTTTTAAAGCAGGAGGAATGAAAATTGAGCAATGCCCTTGCCGGGACTCGAACCACGGATCTCTCGAAAACGCGTCGAGTGCGTTGACCATGAAGCATGCTAAGAAGGTGGGAGAAATAGTTTATATGTTGATTAGCTAATTATGACAAAACACATCTTCTCTCTATCACTCAAATGCATAAAAATTTTCTGAATATTCCATTTATGTTAAAACAAGCAAGTTCCAGTCACTTAAATGTTCTTCTTAATTAGAATTTTGCTTCCTGAAAAGTACTTTTTGATAACATATTTATTGAAGTTTTGTACCATTTTTAATGATCTTCTCAGAGTGATTTTATACCACAATGTTTTCAACACGCTCGCTTTACAAGAGAGAAGGGGAAGGGGGAAAAAAAGAAAAATTACTATCTCTTTTCAGACTAACATAAATTTTATTTATTTTATAACTGCATTTAATTATTACAAAATTTAACAATAAAATTAGGTGATAAAGTTTTACATGTACTGAGTTTCTGATTATTTGTGCATAACAAATTTATGCAGACTTTCAGTTGTCCTATTGGAAGTTGTTATATTTCTCTTCCTGAGAGTCATGTTGATACTTTTTCTGAACAATACCACTAACTCTGAAAAATTATAGTCATTAAATTTCCACCCAGCTTACTCACCATGTAATCTAATAACTTGTGTGAATATTTCAATTTCCCAATCACTCTTGCTATTTTTAGCTTTACATACTCCTTTTCTTCGTTGCATATTTCTCTATTGACTACTCTTTAGCCCTTCATCAAGAATGTCTTGGATTGGTAAAATCCAATACTTCTTTTCATTGTTTTTCTCAATTCATACTTCAATGCTTCGTTTATTATTTGATTTGTCAAGCACTCTGAAAATAGGGTTTTATGCTAATACTTCATTATTGACAGAACATTACTATTTTACAATACCAGAGATGAGTTTTTCCAATCATAAGTTATAACTAAACTACATTTCAAGACACAGAAATGAGATTCATTGCATATGAGTTTCTTCCAAAAAGCCAAAAGATTTATCATCTACTCGTGTACCAATTTAGGATAGTGCACAAATAATCAGAAGTTTACTGTACTATTGAAAAGAAGATTTCAGGTCACGATTACATATCAGAGTAGTCTTCAGAAGCAAAAATTTAAATATCAAATGTATTTATTTTACTAAGGGAAATGTATCGGTCAGTTCATATATTAGTTCTTAATTTCATAAAATGTTAAAGAACAGCACATGCACTAACCATGTACCCAAGCACCAATCCAAAACACCACATAAGCGAGTAAAATAGCATAAAAGGAATTCCAGAAAAGGCTTCGGTAGCTATCAAATGGTGCACAAATCTCTGCCACTGTCTGCTACATGTAGAAAATACACAATAAAATATCAGGAATGAAAAAAGTCAAAACTTCTATGTGGCTGTTTAAAAAATAAAGAAACTGTTAGGTGTAAAACATAGCCTTTTATGATAATTAAAAAAACTACATAATAGGCTTATTACACTTTAATCAGCTACATTTTCAAACATAATCCATAAAATGATATAAAAAATTATTAATGTAATAATTACGGCATTTCATACTACCCTTTCTAAAATTTATTCAGCACCTTTTAAAATCAGTTTTCATTAAATTTGACTAGTAATAATTTATAGTTTACAATGGGGAAAAAATCTGTTTTGCCATTTAATTTATAGCAGTCTTATGCCTCTTTCAACAATAATGAGATTTAAAAGCATGTTTAATATATCGATTAAAAGTTTAGCTCTCACAGCATAAAACAGAGCTTCCATGTAATATTAAGAATTACTCCTTTTTAACATTAATTCACAAGTAAATTCCAGTAATAATAATTAATTTGATAAACTTTTCTTTTCTTTTTTTTTAATACTTGAATTCTTGCTACTATGTAAATATGTAGGTTAAACTGCCTCTCTAACTAAATTATTTTTTCCTTCTGTTCTTCACATGTTCAATAAATGTTTTCTGTAATTTTGAAATTACTAAATTTCTAACTGGGTATGGTAATTTCAACTCACATCAGATACAGATTTGTGTACCTCTAGCTTTGGGTGAGTGCAAAATGTCAACATTTGTTGCTCTACTGGCCAAAGCTGACGGAAAGGCTTGTAATATTAAGTTTCTTTCCCCTCTCTATGTGTTTGTTAAAGATAAAATGGTACTCTCCTTTTCTGTATATTTATCTGTTGTATTTCATCTGTGAATTTGTAACTTTATTTTATCTTATGCCATCTGGTTCGTTGTTGTATTTTTTTTACTACCTTCTGTAAGCCTTGAGTGGTGCACATGTAGCTTAAATATTCTTGAAATAAAATAAAATAGATAAATAAAAATTGTAGATATTGTTACGAATTTTGCATTTAGTTAGATATTTTTAATAGAATTATAATTAAAATTGCACAATTCTCTGCGCAATGCAGTATGTGGCATTTTAAGAGAAAGCTACAGTGGAAAAGTAAAAATACAAGAGCACGGGCATTTAACATTGAAAAAACGTTTATCTTGGTAACTGATATTTAACCTGATAAATGTAATTGACTAGCCGTAACCGTAATTCTACTCTTTTTACTTTCCAGGAATTGCTAGAATTATCGCATGTGGACGATTTAAATATCTATAAAAGTCGGACAGAAACATCTCAGCACAGTTGTTTTAAGTGAACTGTTGTTTACTTCGTTGCTGTAATTTTGCTGTTTGGATTAGCTTTGTCTGCATTTTGGATTACGTTCTATTTAATGTTTTAGTAGTTTAAAATATAGCTACTGATTATATTGCATGATATTGTGATATTAAATGAGTATCTCTGAGGAGAAATTTCAGCATTTTGTTTTATTTCTTGTGAAAATAGTAAATTTTATTAACTTTTTTTATCAGATTTGTGCTTTCAATCTATTACGAACCCTTATGCATGCAACAATAAGTAAGAAGCATTAATACTTCTAATTATTCTAAACAGAGAATTTAGTTCCCCATAACAGCATCAATTCAGAAAATGATGATGATGAGGATAATAATAATAATAATACAACAATAATTATTTAAAGAAATTTATGTTTTCCTTATTTCTACATCTTCCTAACCAAAATGTTTATAACACTGTACTACTATTTTACTAAGCAGAATTAACAGCAATAAGAGCTGTTGACTGTCTATTTGTAGCCCCATCCCCAGAATACAGTGGTAATATACAGCAACTTGGTCTCTAGATTTACTACAGTTTCAGAAGGGCGGAGCAGCAGTCCTTTAGTCATCCAAATATGTAAAGCACTACCTGAGTATCCAGTTCTAGAAGAGGACTACTCTATGCTGGGTGCTGACTCATACCGGTAGTTTGGGAAACAGGAGGCAGATATAATTGCAAAAAATGAACCCAATGACCCCTCTCGTCTGCAGCATCACTTCCAATCATGTTTCTGAAACAATCTACCCACAAGTATTTTCTTGTGTACTGACATGAAGTTCAAGATTCGGCTTAACAGGAAGGCGTACCATCGGTTGATGCAAAATGTCAGGACAGAACTGCAAACTGATAAAAAACTCTTACTCAGTTTATAACAGGACATGGCCCCTTTCTATAGTATTTAAGCCAATTTGGGTACAGTGACATCTGTAAATGTGGTAGGTCTACAAATTCTGACAACTACATATTTATATGTTTTTTTACTGAGGATTACCATCCCAAATCAAAAGCTTCTGAACATTAGACAGCATAGGCAGAAAATATGCACAGCTTAGACCTATTAATTATAGGGCTTTCATGTCCGAGAGAATTCCACACATGCATCATCAGTAAAAATTGTGCTGTTTAAGAAATGTATAAGCTGTGAGCACAGAAGTCCTTACATGGCATTTATTTTTGCAATTCTTGGTTGTAGACATATACTTTTAACTACAAAAATGTTTTAAATGACACAAAGATTCATGTTTTGGCATTTTTAAATTATAAAAAATAAGTTTTGTAAAATAATAAAATATAACTCTTTATGTTTCTTTGGTCCCTATACATACTTAACTATTTATGCCCCACTCATGATAGAATATCTTTTGTTAATGATTCAAGTACTTCAGTTATCCATTGCTTCAACTGCTGTAAGTCCTGGGGAAATGGAGACACAAAAACTTTAAAAAAATACCATAGGAAAAAATCACAAGGGGTTAGATCTGAGGATCTCTGTAGCCAAGACAGCAATGGTATATCATTTAACCAAGCATGGCCAATCCAGCGATGGGACAGACTATCGATCAGGTACGGGCATCCATTTTCATGCAAATATGGTAGAGAACCGTCTTGCTACAGAATAAAGGCGGGAACTGTTTCCTCCAACTGAACTTGGCCACTCTTATAGCATTATTATTGGTAAATGCACCTGCTAATCGAATTTCCATGAAGAAAAAACGACCGAAAGAACAACTGTTATAAACGGTGCAGAAAATGTTTACCTTTCCAGAATCACGCTAATGTTTCTTTACAACATGTAAATTTTTCTTGTACCAAAATAGTACATTATGGTGATTCACTTTGCCAGAAACGTGAAAACTAGCTTCATTTGTAAATGCAAGTCTGCTTGTGAAGCCATCTACCTCCAGCTTATCTTGCAAATTCTTACAAAAAGCTTTACACAATGGTCTGCCAGAAGGTTTTAAAGGATGCACCATATGTAAGGTGTATGACCGGAATTGTAGATGTTTCTGTAACACGTCACACCATTACATGAGGTACAATGAATTCAGAACTCATGCGACACGTAGATTTTGTGGGACTTTGTAAAAACGTTTCATGAATTTTTTCAACCATTTCAGTTTTAGTTTCTTTCGGCCTTGGCTGGTTTTCTTACACAAGCAACCTGAGTGCTCATACTACTTCAAGCATTGCCTGTTGTTGTGGTAATGCAGTGGTTCTTTACAAAATTTTGTGCAAAAATGGCTTTGAATGATGAAAAATGATGATGTTTTGACTTATTTTAAAACACAGTGTGCTTCCTTCTGCATAGATGACACTATTTTGGTTAGCAATGCCTCTAGCGATGATTTAGTAACTGGAAGATTTTTTGCTGTTGCCAGAAAAAACTTGCACAATTGTAAATTCAGAATTGATTTGTTTTGGCTTAATAAATCAATTATAGAATTTGTACTGTGGTATTCTTTTTGTCCCATTCAGTATGAAACAACCTGTATTTAGGATTTGTTACAGTCCTTATGAAAAATAAAATGCAAAAAGTTTGACTCTATGACAAAAATAGACAGAGATATTTAATTTCGGAATCTACTATTTCTGACATCATTTTCAATTTGCATTAAACAATTGGTAAATAAATAAATTAGAATAATTCAAGGTTGATTCCCACGCTTAAATGCAATTAATTGATTTTTTTTTTTTTTTTTTTTTTTTT
>KK115910.1:437510-467062 GCA_000611955.2 Stegodyphus mimosarum | reverse complement strand
TTTTTTAGTTTTTTTTTTTTTTTGTTGAAATAGGGTAGTGCTTTTTTTTTTTAACTTCTAAAATTAAACAAAAACCAGATTGTGAGATTTATCTGAAACAAAAGTCAGCAAATTTATCTGAAAAACAGATTTATCTGAAACAAAAGTCTGCAAATTTTTTGTTTCAGATAAATCTCTACTTCTGAATGTACATTTTGTGATTTCTTAAAATTATTTTTGAATTTATGCAATAAATATCTACAAAGAATGTCTCTTTTTTTTCCAAATCCTTGATTCCTACTAAGCTACACACATTACTAAGCCTTAAGGTGTCTAGGTTACTTAAGTCAAATGAAGCAAATAGGAATAAATTCTGAATAATAACACATTTGCCAGGACTTTCCTGCTATGCAAAATAAAAAATACCAAAGAAAAGGATGCTAAAGGATAAAGAAATTCTTTAAATATATATAAAATCTTCAATTCTTGAATTTTCCATAACTGCTGATACCATGCATGTGTGGAATGCAATGCCTAGGGATTAAAGAAAACCTTCCAGATGGGATATTTGAAAACATTGTACTTATTTAAGTTTTAATTTTGGAGTGCAAAAAATATTTTTGAAAGCAATTTCAGTGGTGGATATGCAGTTTTGCTCATGTCAAATATCTTGTGTTCTTATTAAAGAACTCTTTCATCCTTCAAAATATTTCCCTACCATTTATTCCTTTCTCTTTACCATGTTTTTCCCTTGCTTCACTTTCATTTTTTGGGTTTGAATTGTATCATCATAACCCTGTACACTAGCAAAGTGAATATGAGCTTTTTTTTTCATTACTTAATGTTCTGTGTTTACTAACAATCTTTACAGAAACTCACTGCAGTGACTATGCTTTTAAATTAAATACAAAAGCCAAAGCAGCCAAAATTGCTTTTTGTTTGCCAAAAAATGGAGCTTCAGATTTGCCTAAATTTTTAAGATGAAAATATTTTAAACTAAGTAATTTGCAAAAAATAGGGCTCCTATTACAATACAAAAATTTTATTAAGTTGATTGATGGGGAAATTATTTTAAGTTAATATTAAGCCAAGCTGATATAAATTCACATAGTAAGTCTGATAATCACAAAGTAAAAATTGCTTTCAACTTGAGTTTAACATTAGATCAACAATATCTAAACTTTCTAGCAGAAAAAAAAAGGGTAGAAATCTAAATTATTAAAACAAGCATCAACAGACATGATGTTACAAAATATAAAAATAACAACATGTTATATATATATTTATACTTACAAATGTAATGGTTCTGTATTAAAGAATTCTTAATATATCCATTTGTTTTAGTTACTTAGGTACAAATAATATAAATGCAGGATGAAAACCAGAAAAAGTGTAAACATACCTATAAACCCCAAAATTCACTAATTTGTGCAATAATTTACTTAATCCCACAATGAGTGGATTAAAGACACTGTGCTGTAATAGGTGGGCACTTTTACTTTAACATAACTATGATGTTAAGAATTTGCTATTTGTTGTATGAACTATTAATAACCCACATTGTCATTGGGATCTTCATAAAATGCTACAAGTTTATGTTGACAAAATCAACAAAGTTTTTAAAATTTTATTTAATCACCAATATATATATATATAATACGGCAATGAAAATACACAATTCTTTAGAATTTACACAACAAGGCACTACTTTTATGTACTTTTGTTTTAAAAATTAAACTGAAAATCCATTTTATTATTATAAATAAATGCATGTCAAACACTGTAAAAGCAGAGAAAGGAATAGTAAAGAAACTTTTAATGCTTTAATAGGTAAACTCCCTCAAAAGAAAAACTAAACTAGATTTGAATAGAAATACTAAAATCATAAATAAAAAATTGGCAATAAAGTATTAATTATAAATATAATAATACAATATTGGCAATAAAGTTTCTTAAAAATTTTTGGAGCACAAGAGACATAAAAAAATTTGAAATTTTGGGCTCTTAAAAATACAATTTAGCAATCAAACTTACATCAGGTGAGACACGCATATTATCCTGCACAGCTTCTTTTGTTTCAGTTTTTAGTTCTGCATCAGCTTCTGATTTATCAACAGCTGTAGCACCTACGAAATATATGCATTTTTTAACTATTAAAAAATTTTAAAAAAAGGAATTATTAAAAATAAAAAGTAAATTCGGCCTTTAATTTCAACTGAAGATATATGAGAAAGAAACTTGAAAGAAGAAAAGGCAACTGATAAATATAATTAATGCTCTAATAAGGGAAAATAATGCTTCATTATTTTCATAATTCAAGTTGTTTTAGTTATTGCTAGTGATGACAAGTTAAACCTAAAATAGATATAAATAATGACAAAAAATATTTTTAGCTGAAATAAACTTAATAAGAAGCAAAAATAAAAAGCAAATTTTTAAAACCCGTCCTGTACTATAGCTGCAGGATTGAAGTAAAATAAAGTTACAGTACTTTTAACTTTAAATGCTTTAAGTTTATATACATATATATGTCATATTTCTTAAGCATAGAAGAGAAATCAGATTGCAGTTGTCATGATTCAGGATGGATATTTTGGTGCACAGTTAACACCAGTACTTTTAGCAGCTTTTGATAGTTGGGTGGAAAGATGGAAGAAGATATTGACACAACCCAAGTTCAGTTAATTACCATCTTTATTTCTAGGCACATTAGAATCATTCTTTGTAGACAATATATTTTTTGATAATAAACAATTACAATAATTTCTCATATACACAAGTTAACGGGGGCAACATCCTTTTAGACGGAGAAGCAGAGCAGCAGGGATATTTTAGCAGTAGAAGAAGCTAGGAAAAGAAGAAATGACGTAATTAACTGCCAGAAGTATTTATATCAGAATAGGTATGATCCTAGAGACAAGCTATGATTGGCTAATATTAGTTTTGGTTGCCTTTTTTAAGCAGCATTACATAACATAGAAAAATATTGAATTTTGGAGAACAGATGAATTTAGGGGGACAGCACTAAATTTAGAATGTTAATTTTGAGGTCGCCAATTATTTTTTTAAAGCAGCTATTGTATTTTGTTATATCTTACATATCCCCCCTTCAAAAGAAAGGTCGGGAGAGCAGGGTGGCAGAAAAGGATTAGCAAAGCAAGAGAGGGTTTAAAGCAGCTATCGTATTTTGTTATATTTTACATATGTGATGATTTATTTAGTTGTAGATAACTTTATGTTAGAATATAGCTCAAAACTGTTGTGTAATAGATGATTCAAAGTATCAGGCATACCGGTGGTGTCTTAACTAGATGTAATTTTAAAAACCAGAAATAATTGGATAATCACAACATACATTTATTTTCGGGAACATTCTTGCGGTCCACATCATTCTTGAAAGTGTGATGCACCCCTACAATTTTTGCATATACAGTTCACATCATAAATAGAAGAATATGCAGCTAAGTGAAGAGACATCATTTAGCAGGCAACTGCAAGCCCCCCCCTCCAAAAAAAGTGCATATATCATGGCTGCAGTATTTAAGCTTGGCTCTTTCATTTTAGTTCTGAATGATGACTGGGGCAAGACCTTTTGCCTTGCAGTTAGCTGCAGGGAAAGAATGACCTCAGTGACATAGTATAGATACTTTGAAGGAGTTGCAGTTTTAATTAAAATTAGGAATTTAAAGGACTATTGCCAATTAAGTTTGTAATTTATTAATAATTTTCATTTACATTTTTTTATCTTGCATATCTATAAACATGTGTGCACAAGTGCATGCATATTTATACACACATAAAACGTGAATAGAAGTGATTGACGCAATTCACTAACTTGTTTGTAAAATTAAATATGCAAAATTAAAAATTATCATTAATAATTAAAAAACACTGTTTGCTTTAAGTTGTTAAATTTGCTTTTGGTATTAGCAGCCATGTGCTACCATGTTGCTTGATGTTTACAAGATTGGGTGGCTTATAGCATTTCTCACTGCCTGGTTTATGTAATAGTTTTACTTGTGTTGATTAGTATATACTTCCGTCCTTTGAATAAGGAATTTTATGGTTTAGTAAAGGGTTGACAGTCTGCCATTTGCTTAAGAACTAATATTTTTCAGCCTAATACCTGCATATTTGTTGTCTTTTATGGGTCCCTATCCTGGTTGCTATTGAAAACTTTTGTCCTTTTCAATAAATTATAATTCAAATTTCATTTACATATAGCAAAATGTTCTGGCCATGTGTAGCAGTCATTACTGGTTATCTATTGGGGTTGTTCAAAAAATACTTTCTTTTTTTTTTATTGCCAGAAGGATTAGTTATATTTTAAACCAGCCAACTTCATTCTAAACCACATTGTTCAATACATATTTTGACAATTGATACTTCAAGGCTTACTTAAAAAAAATTATAAAGAAAATATTCTGGAAGGCTAGTCAAAGATAATGAAAACAAAGTAAAGGCATTGATTGAAGCATATTGCAAAATAACAACATAAGGAATTGCTAAAAGATTAAATTTGTCAAATTCAATAAAGACAATATGAAATGATTTCGTTCTATTTCAAAGCTCAATATAGGGATAACACAGAGAGATTATACATACAATATAGAGATTTACTACCTCATACTGACCTGTGATTTGCTTCTCAAACATATAGTAAAATATCCATTTTTTAACCGAATCATAGCTGCTGATTAGAAATGCATTGTTTGCAACAATATTGAGTGCAAGAGATCATAGAGTAAAAGAGATGAATGAGCTCAAAGCACTATTAGCCAATTTCATCAGAAAAATATCATGCTCTCTGTCTGATGTGATCTTAAGTCCCTCCGGGCTTCTATCAGATGATTCCACAATCAGTTCAAAGTTACTGCCATCAACTGTACAAACCGGATGACACCAGAAAAAGTAGAGTTGATTAACTGGAAAGGTGAAGTATTTCACCATGAAAATGCCAGACCTCATCTGAGTTTAAAAACTCAGCTTTTGATGTGCTAGCATACCCATCATATTCTTCAAATTAGGTACCCTCAGTACGATTGTTTTAGTTTTTATAAAATATTTTAAATGGTCAATTATTTACTTCAAATGAAGATGTCAAAAAACAGATCAGTTTTTTTGTAAGCAAAGACCAGAACTTTTAATAAGCATAGAATCATACTATTACGAGAAAGACTGCAAAAGGTATTGTAGAAAATAGTCAACACAGAATTCAATGAAACATTTGAACATAAGAAAATTGCCCCCTTCGCCCCCCAGAAAAAAACTATTTTCTGAACAACCTAATATGCATTTTTTGCATTCTGATTCATGCTTTGTAATTATTTTATGTATATTTTTTTGTAATTTCAGGGTTTCTTTTATTTTTATTCACTTAACAAAAATTATTAGCAAAGTACTATTTTATCAGACTCATAGCTTATCAAGGTTGGGCAGCTAATAAACAATTTAAACTAAAATAATCATTTCGTTAAGTACTGTCAAATTATTTGGCCTAACTAAATTGTTTTAGACAGTTCAGAAACAAACCAAGATTTTTACATTTCTTGGGAACCAACTTCCTGATGAAGATATCACAATAAATCTAAAAAACTTCTTTGTTTTTTTTTGCGAACTTTTAATTAAAAAAATAGGTTTGTTTATCACTCACTTAGTTTTCTGCATTGATTTATTCACTACTTTTCAATGGAACATGATTTTAATTTTTTTTTTTTTTACTATTTATTATATTTCTGCTAAATTACAGCAGCTTTCAAGTGCATAGTATAGTTATGCATCTTTTTGTTTTTATACATATGTATATATACTCTGCCCACAAAAGTCTTTACCCAGCCTCTATTTTACAGACATTCACTTCCACTTACAAAAATGTTTTAAATGACATTAAAATTCATTAATTGACACTTTTAAATTTAAGAAAAAAATTATAACATTATGAAATCTAACTTTCTCTACATTCCTCACTTCTATACTTATATTTTGTAAAATTTTACATGCAAAAAATAAAAAATAAGTTTGACTTAAATATAATAAAACTGACTTAGATATTTAATTTCAAAATTTGGGATATTAGAAGTAATTTTTATCTTGTCTTGATGGATCAGTTAATATACAAAGCTGAATAATTTACATTTGATTTTTCTCCTTAAATGCAATTCAATGATATTTTTTGTGACTTACTGTTTAGTTTATAATTTTTTTTAGAACTGCTATGCCAAAAGAATTTTTACATGAGTAATTTATGAATTTTCAAAACACATTATTAATACTTTCAAGTGTATTACTTTAAATCATAATTTAATAATCATGCAAAAATTCTTTAAATTAGAAATATTTTAAATTTATGCACATAATGCTATGAATTGGTTACATGGAAATACTGAAGCCTGCTACTGTTTTCTAGGATATGAGTTTTATAAATTTCAGTAAAATCTCCCTTTTCAAAAACTTTACATTCATTAATGCTTTTGACGGTCTGCATATAAATGCTTGCCACTTAATCTAAACATCCAAATTTGTTTTTTAAACTGATATTTTATTTTTAGTTATGTACAAAGGCAGATATTTTGCTCTTCAATTTTTGTATGGCCCCTGATTATAATCTTCAACTTCAAAATTAAACATCTCAGTCAATTATTATTGTATGGGAGTACCATTTCTTTTTATTTCACTAAATTTTATTCAATTAAATGAATACAAAATTTTCCTAAATGTAAGTATAGGGATAACTATACTTACATTTATACTATACTCAACTATACTTGTAATATATAAAAAGTTAGATTTTGTAATTTTCACAAAACTGACCTTTCCTAAATTAAAAAAAAATATAAAACCATGAATATCTGCATCATTTAATACAAAATTTTTTATTAGAGGTGTATGTCTAGGAGTAAAAATTGTGAAAATAAAGGCTAGTTAAGGATTTCTGTAGGCAGGGTGTGTGGACAGATGTAGGTTTCAAACTTGTAGAGAGCATCTTTAATTCCAATCAAACACTGAACAATACTTAATTTATGACATCAAGAGACATGCCACAATCAAATATTGCCAAAAATTAATTTGTAAACTTTTCTGTTTTGCTTTCATTTGTAATATTTATGCAGATATTTACATCCAAGATAAAAATTTCCAAATGCTTTAAATCTTCATTAAATTTAAAGGAAAATTATTTCATTTTAGTATAATACTATAATAAATATCTGAAGTCTCAGTATTAATCTAATTTCACATTAAAAACACATCCATACAAGCTAAACAATACATATTTTAATTTTTTTTCTATGACGATGTCTAAGATTTGTTAAATAATGATGAATTAATTTTTTTAAAACAAATTACTAAAACTTAACATATCTATTCACAGAAAAAATAATTCTAATCAAAATAACTATTGATAAAAAGTTAGATTTCATATTTAATTAGCATAATTTGAATTTATCATTAATTTAACAACTGTCACAAAATACAGTTTAAGTAAAAAAAAAAAATCTAATGTCATTTCATTGTTTTGGCATTTTACAGAAAAATTAAGATGATATAAAAACTGCAAACCTAGGTTATTATGTAAAGTATCATCATTTCTTATGTTAACAGCATTTTCCATTTGCATAGGTTCTGTCTGATTTTCAGAAACAGTTTGTTCAATACCGTTGTTAAATGCACTACTGTCTGACTGATCTTTGCTAGCAGGTAAAGGTTCTGGTCGATTTTCGGAAATACTATTCTCAATAATATTGCTAACTGTACTACTTCCTATTTGGTCTTTGCTAAATGAAGAGTCAATTGCATTTTCTTCAGGAAAACCATTTTGAGGAAGTGAAGATACTCCAGTTTCATCAGAAATGAGCTGGTCTGTTTTCTTTTCAAGTGCATTTGATTTTGATTTTAATCCATCCTCAGCTGAGCCCTTTCCTGAAAACACAGAACAAAAAACATATCTTTTACAGTATAATTTTATGATCTCTTTCAAAATAAAAGCTATTGAAAATTTCTGTTTTATAAATTCTTAAGTACGTGCCTTTTTAAATTAATTTATATACATTTTGGAAGGGATGATATATTTTGTTAATAAATCATACAGTTGAAAAGAAATAAAATATAATATTTTCTAAATTTTTCTTACTTATGAAAATCTGAAGTTTTAAATAACAAATTAAACTTTAAGTTTTGACATAAATGAATATTTTTATTTCATTATATTAAGCAACCAGCTATGTATGATTTTACATTACTTAATACTTTTATCAGCATATATATAAATTAGCAAATAAAAACTAAAAATATTTTTTTCCAAGAAATAAAAAATGCAAAATACTTTCATAACAACTACTAAGCTACACAGAATTCCAATATTTACTTTCGACATTTCAATGCTCTAACGAAGGTATAACGACTGAATTTTTACTATATATTTAAGAATTATACATAATACTAGATATAAAATTCATAAAAATGAAACATGTTTGCTTTTACAATAAAAATGCTACATAACCAAAATGGATGATACAGTTGTTCTAAGCCTTTAAAATTAAATAATTTAAATTTGAAACTTGACCCTGGATATATTTTAGTTCTCAATATAGAGTAAATCAGGAAGAGTTATTCTCCTACAAATTATAATAGCAAACAATTTAACTGACCTATATTCGCTTGCAATACATTAAATTAAAATTGAACTATCCAAAATTTTTGTCACATACCAGGGATTTCTATATAAGATCATTCGGTCATGCAACACACATCAATCCACATGAGTTGAAGTCGATTTCATGAGATTGATAGGCTAGCACATATAGTATAGATTTTAATTCATTAAGAGTGGATGGCAATGGCAGTACAGAAAAAAGGCTACCCCTTGCTACTCCCCCCCCAAAAAAAATTCAGGAAATGAGGTCTAACAGATTTTGACGTGAGGTGAGGCATGCACTATTGTTTCTTCATCTGAACTGCAGGTTGGATGTGTGTCATTTAACAAAAGAATCTTACATATCTGAATATATGTAATACCTGACAAAAAATATGGTGGTGTAAAAGTTTAATTTCAGATATTTATGGGTTATAAATACCTGCCAATTACACTGTTTGTTATAAAGAATAGGATGATCTTTTAAGACCTACTCTCCATGCAGTGAAACTTCTCAAAATGACCAACACCCAAATATGATAACTTTTGAAACTGACTATTACACCCAAGAACACTTATTAACATTTGTATCGAATGACCCATATATCTGTAAAATTACCACTACCACAAAAAAGATAAAATCCTCCAAAATAGTGGCTGTCATCTTGAAAAGGGTACATTGTGTTTGAGACCAGTTTTGTAAACTTATTCCCTTAAAAACTTATTTAATATTTAAAATTATTACCAGGATCAGAAATTTGTTCGGATGAATCTGTAGAAGATTTACGCTTCATTTCCAACATCTGAAAAGTCAAACCCTACATAGAGGAAAGGAGAAGACAATATCAGAAGACAAAAAAAAAAAAAAAACCCCAAGAACCTTAAGTCGTATAAAAGAATCACAAATACCCTAATAGTCTGCAGGGTCATTTCTAATACTTTAGCTCCAGGATATGCAGTATTTGGTTCAAATTTTCCTTGTAGAAGCTTGTACAGAGCATTCATCACCTTTTTAATCTAGAGAATAAAATATGTGTTAAATATACTGCTTTATACTTTACTGATTTTATTTCAGCACAAAGCAAACTTTTAAGGTTTCAATAACTTAAATATATGTTTTGGCCTTTATGAATCCAAATTTAAAGGTATATATTAAATTAGAAATTGCACTTAAAGATAGCAGCAATAGTAAGCAGCATTTCAATCATTGTTTATTATATAAATATCATATGATCACAGAATTTTTAAGAAAGTCCTAACACACAAATCCTATTCCTACATACTGTTTTACAATGAAATGAAATTAGCAATTTATTTTAAAAATTGGCAGTTTTTTTTTTGTATCTATACAAAATTTAACACAGACTAGAATTTTAGACATTTATTTTACTACAAAATGATTAGATTAGTAATCTCATTTTCAGCCCAAACAGACAATTTTCCCAAAAGGAGTATTTCACTTTTCAAATTGCTGCCACCAAATACTACAGCCCTGCATTATATTTAAAGAAATTAAACAGCGAAGAATCTACATGAATGTATGTATGTTTCTCGCATTGTGAAAGAACAACGGTACCTATAGACATCAAGTTTTGAATAACGTAGTCCTCCACTTGAATATGGGCATATGGAAGCCCAGCCCAAATTTGGAATTTTATTTATTATGTATTTCCTATTTTGTAAAACCTTTAATGAATTTTTGATTATCAAACTCAACGATTTCAAAGCGAGAAATGGTGACACTTCAAAAAAAAAAAAATATTTTTTTTTACTTCAGCATGCAAGACTGCATATCGAAACTTCTACATATACGCTCTTTTTAAATGTTTCGTGATATTGCCTTTGAATTGAATTTCATGTTTTAAGTCTGAAGAACATGATATTTAATAAATAGTGGTAACACAAGAAGCATTCAAAAATGCCCCTTTGGGTGTAATGTAAAAACTGAAAGTTTCAAACTTCTTTTTCTTTTCTTTTGTGCACAGTTTTCTTATTTTAGGCTGAAGAGGCAAATGCCTTATATTAATTAATTTTATTCAATTTTGCAGCAGAATAAAAAGTAAATGATAACTAAAGAATAAGCGTAACAGTAAATTTTTATTTACAAGTATATATATAATTGAATGCTATAGCTCAATAGTATATACATATATATTACATACATACACACACATGCCAAAAAATTAAGTATAAAATTCACAATTTAAAATACCTCAGCAGAAAAATCAGGTGAATTTCCAGAATGTTTAGATGACTGCAAATGCTTCACTTCCTTCATAAGTTCAACAATTTGATTTTCATACCTCTCCTTTAATGCACACGTTTTCTCATAGAAGATATCATACTGAAATATCAAAATTTATATTGTATGTATGTATATATAACTTGCCCAGAACATAAAAATAATCCAGTTCAATTTTCCACCAACCTTTTTTTTCCAGATGAGAGACTTCTCAAGTTCACTTTGTAATTCAGAATTTTTTTCTGTATACTGTAGCATTTCCTTTTCACGTTCACTTAGCTTGCAAATAAATAAATAAGTACCATATAATTTATTACATATGCTCTTTAATTAAAATGGTGCTTTGGTTAAGCAATTAGAAAAAAAATAAAATACTATGACTTAGGTTTAACAGAAATGAGAAATATACAAAAACATGCTTTATTAATCTATTTAAATGATTTTTATCAGAGTAACAAAGACAATTATGATAAAAACATTAACAGAAAGAAAATGTTCAACATTAAAGCTGAAATATATATGTAATGACACAGACTTAGAAGTAATAATGCCTTAGAAATACTGATGGCATAGAAACATAGAATGTTGATATATATCGAATGGCAAACTTAGCAGCTGAGGCAGATTCAACATTCACCTTTATCACAATAAACACATGGCAGCCAGAAGCTGTTTGGCACACTACTTAATGCCTTTTCAGGAACATTCACATTTTAGATAGTTTTGCTGTAAGAGAAGCAGCAGTCTACGTAAGGCCGAAGTACAGAAAGCAAGTTAATTACGGGATCAAATCTTATTTCAGAATGAGTTAGTTTTGATTCTCAATGTATTTGATTCAATTATTGAATTTTAGTTCCATTCACATCACCAGCATTATGTAAGAGTTCATATGACATGGATTAGTCTCAAAATGATGCAATGCAGAAAAAGATTGCTATTTTTAGAATGCAGAGGGAGATACTCAAATTAATATTAAGGGGTTATTGCTAATTTAAATTATAATTTATATTTACCAACTTTTTAATCTTACTTTTATATCAGTTTTAATACTGACTTATTACTGAAAGGAATGCATTAAACCTACTAAGTGCTGATAAACATTACTGCTTAGAATAAATATACTGGTGAGAAACTGATTAATATCACTCATTAGATTAAGTATACTAGTGAATTACCAATCAGCATTACTGCTTAGGATAAGAAAAGATTTCAGTATTAAAGATGTTTTTATTAAGTTCTAAATCAAAGAAATTTGTAAAAAAAAAAAAAAAAAAAAAACTCTTCTACATAAGTAAGTACTATAAACTCCATAATGTTTAATGTTTTGTATCCTTTTACAGACAGCTGAACCTTACACAAAAGTCACTCTGAAAGTCTTGAAAATTAGTACTAAAACTGATAAATATCAAAGAAATAATTATTACTGTTTTTTAAGATAAGTAAGCTGTCATACTTTTGTGAAGCAATAGAACTTCTCTCAAGCAAAAATTTGTAACCTAATTATTTACTTATTTATGTTTATACATTAGGTCGGCGTTTTGTGGTATATCATTCAACTGTTACTGCTCTTTCATCTTCTAGCATTGCAGTTTTAATAATTTTGGCTACAGGGGAAAAAAAAAAGCATACCATCATCCCTCAATATATAGGTCTGGGAGCTTGACTGGAGAAACTCCAAATGGAAATACTCAGAGGGCAAACAGGTGTTTGGTTTATGGATCATATTTATAAAGCCAAGATTCATCACCTATTTTGAGCATCCTTTATCAAATCTTCCAGCCCCTCCCCTGGTCAGTTCCATTCCAGTCTATTTTTGTTATACTACCAGATGATGAATAATCCAACAACTGCAAAGCTTCTTGACACATAAAGAATATTCCTATCAGTAGCTGAGCCAACACAGTGCTTTTAATTTAACGCATGAGTTCATTCATTGCTTTCTTTTAAGCATATGCTTAAGAGGACAGTGTTTCCATCAATCAGAGTAGTAGCCAGTTAGTCTCAGCATCTTTATCTTGTAAAGAATATCACCCCTTTCTGAACGAACTGAACCACTTGTGAACTGTAGTTTGGGATGGAGATTCCCCCATAGTACCATGCAAGCATTAACAGAATTTGTGTGCACACATAGTTCAACCATAAAGTCATAAAAAACCAGTGTATGAAAATTCTCAGAATTGAGTGGCTTAGTGTTTCAAAATTAAAAGTCAACTAAACAAAGGCAAAATGGTCTTCTCACCACACTTTAGTAGTGAGTCCATCTTTGCCCACAACATATTTCATGTTCATTCCGCATAAATCACAAATAAACAATGGGTGTTTTATATAAGAAGTATTTTTTGCACGAGTTTCAACACTTTCAGAGTGATCTGCATATTCAGAGTAAAGAAATGAGATAAAAGACACAAAATAAGTAATTGAAAAGTTAATTTTATTTAGATGACGATCATATATTTAATCATTATGATTAAGTATGCTTAGTTTGTTAATTGTATCTGTGAAAATCATTTTGCTTGTAACTTAAAGATTTAATTATTTTGATCTGGAACTATTATCATTAAATGACTATAAACATATTATTTTGACATGTTATGAAGATTAAATTGAAAATTAGAAAGTCACTATTATTATTATAATTATGTCGGAATTATGTTTTAAAATTAACACTTCTTTGCACTTAATATGGTAAACAAATTTCTTTAATATGTACGGAAAAACAAAGCAAGAAAAGTAAATATATCTGTTCAGTGTAAATAAATATGATTCATATCTGAATAATAATTTATATAACTTTTAATACTCAAATGTGAAATGCACATGATTCAATAACAATTTATTTAATAACAATTTATTTTTATCTAATCAATGCTCAGTTAGGACATTCAAATTACAAAATGAATCACTTTATGTTCATTTATTACATAATTTTTATGTAACATTTTACAATAAATAATCTACTCAATTTTTTTTTAATCTAGTAGCCTACTAACTAACCTGTTTTTTAAGTTGATAAACGATTGACTCCAACTCATCTTTTTTCTCAAGGGTACTTTTTAATTCTTGCCTGAGGTTTTCTTTCTCCTGATCAGGTTCATTAGTAGCATTACTCTAAAGAATTATGAAGATTAAAATGTCAGCATTCACTGGGGGAGGATATAAGCAAAAATTAAGCAATCCCCCCATTTACTTCAATTTATTTCAAATTGCATTTAACATGAAAATAAGATTAAGATGAATAATATTATTAAGTTATAGCACCTATAAGCAAAAACACAGAATTATATGAGTAATTTAAATCTTTTCATTTGAACACAGAAATAAAAATTACCACTGAGAAGATAAATGCTTCTAAATATATAAAAGTTTAAAAACATGTAACATTCTGAGCTTACTGCTTCATTCAATGATGATGGTCTCTCCTTTAGTTTTTTTTGAAATGACTGAATTTCTTCCTGCAACAAAAATTTACAGAAGAATATCATGAAGAAAGAAAACTTAAAAGCTAATTTAAAACATTTGAGATAATTTCAGAAATTTGAAGCTAAGTAAATGTAAACAGTTGAGATAATTTTGCAACCCAATTACATACTATATAGCAATGGAGACATCTTTTATTTAAAATGCTGATTATCATTTTAAAAAAAAAATTCCAGCTATTTCACAATATATGTTTTTGTCAAGATCAACATGCATAAAATAACTGATCTTCATGAAAACATATGCTGCAAAATATCCTTAAACTATATTATATTGTCACGTAAATGAAGGGATTGTATAAATGAACAAGCAAGTACTCAAGACTTTATTAATTCAAACTGAATGAAGAACTACTTATATACTACAGCTGATGAGCATGCTGGAACATTCCAGACTCAGAATGTTCTGGAACATAAAGAAAACAGCTTAATAACGAGGAAATTTACATAAAAATCGATTATTAGGTATCTTGCCCTCGATAGGTTTTGAATTCGGGACCTTTGGCTCTCGAGTCCTGCGTCTTCTCCACTAAGCTATGAAGAGCTCAGCCGAAAGGAGCAATTTTCGCTACAATATTTTAGTTTAGTTATTATACTGACATGCATTACTAAAATAAATTCATGCCATTGCAATTGAAATACTCTACGGTATAGAAGTGTGTGCCATCCTAGTTAGAATACCTTGTGAGATGAAAGCGTCACTCAGTGAAATATGTAGCTTATGAGATGAAAGTACAGCTGAATGTCAAAAGAAATATACCAAGAAGATAATACTGAAAAATATATGAAAAGTAATTTATTCACTTTCAATACACAAAATATGAGTTCATCAAAACCTATTTTGCAGACATTTTAGAGAACTTCTCAATGGAAACAATCACAAAAAGATATAAATTACTATAAAACTACAGAACTTCAGAAAACAAATTTTAAATTTACTAACAAGCTTAAATAATTTATAATAAAAATACAGCAAGACAATAATGAAAAAAGTTGAATAATAGAGTATTTGGTTAGAGGATAAAAGTGTCTAAATCAGAAACAAATGTATAAAGTGGAATGCATGTGTTATGACTTTAGGAATTCATATAATACAGCAATATTTGCAATGGATAAGCTATTTTTGTGATTACAGCTATAATATGCAACGGTTTTGCATGTTTTTACTTTAAGAGTTAATCATTATTAGTTTCAGTTTTAATTTTAGAATTTTGATAATATCATAACATTACTGAAGTAAAAATAATATGAAAGCAATAAATATTTATTAGTTCCAGTATTTTCTCTATAGGGTTTTTAATCACATTTATTGATAAATACTGATATTAAAAATATTTTCAAAGATAAAAACATATATTATTTTATGTGAATAATTTTTAATTAAAATACTTATTTTTAAGTCATATAAATCATTTATTTTGTAAAGCACTGAGAGTAAGTGGAAGAAATGAATTCAAACCTAAAATTCAATAACTGAAAAAAATTCAAGCATGGCTTGGAATAATGGTTTTAATGTCTTGATTTTAATGCATTTTCCTTCTTTAGAAAAAAAAAATCAATATTTAAAAATAGAATAATGTTTGCTTTTGAAAAGGGAGCATACTCTATCTCAAAATGCACTGGTAAGTTAGATTACTTGGATATGACAAAGCACACAAGGAATATATGCCTAAAGGGAGAGCTGCCTTAAAGGATTTTCTAAGGCAAACTGGCCCACATGTCTGTTAAATAAAGGGAAAACTACAAAAAGCACATATGTAGCTAGCCCACTGCACTGGGTTTGAAATTGGATCAAACTATAAGTGCATAGTAATCTTAACACCCAGCTCCTGGCAAGGCCTCCAAATGCATTGAGCTCCTTTCATTTTTTAACTGAAATTAATATGAAATAAAATTAAACATTTTGCCAACTATTACAGTATTACTGCTTCTTCTAAATTTATCATTTCAGCTACATTTTAGTGTTAGTAATATATTTGCTTTCAATAAAAGTACTGAGTAAAATAATACAAAATTATATTTGAATGTACATGAAATATACATATATGAAGCTTTCATACCATCCAGAAAAATAATTACAATTATTGTATCGTTTTTCATTTCAATATGTTCAATATGCTTCAAAAATTTTCTTCTTTCTAAGCCAAATCTCTCCCTGCCCCCCCAAAAAATAAAAGAAGAACTTTAAAAATACATGACAACTATCAGTAGCTGCAAATTCATACCTCATCTGAAAGAGAAAATTTTCGTAACAGAAAATTTGTAAAAACAATTTACCTCATGTGCAGCATTTAAATTTTCCAAATCAGAAACAGCTCTCGATTTTATTTCTTGAATCTTTTGCTTGCTTTCTTCAAGAAGCTGTTATAACATCAAAACATTATATAAAAAATGAAATGCATAATTCAAAATGTCACATGTATGCATACCAAATAAAGCATTTTTATGCACTTCAAGTCTGTTTATTTTCTAATGGAGAGTAATTCTATTATATGAAATAACTAAACCTTTTCTAATGATTCCTTTGTGTCTTGCAATTCATTCTGCTTCTCTTCTAGACTTTGCAACTTAGTATTCAGAAGCCTATTCTCATGCTTGAAATTTTCCAATTCAGCACGTAAAGAATTTAGCAAAGATTCACTTTCAGCTAAAAAAGAACAATTTGATTTTTAAATTAAAGATAAAAAATTTAAGATTTTAAATAAGCACTTCAAATATAGGTCTTAAAATAAGTAATTATTTTATTCAAATGCATACGCTAAAAACAAAGAATTTCAAAATATGGAGTGAGTGCTCAATAACTTTTGAGCCTAACTATGATACATCTTTTCATTAAAAAAAAAAATCATGGATCACTTGTAATTATCACTTAATTTTGGGAAAGGGTGTAAATAGTTATTAGTTAGAAATGACTGTGAATATCAAACACATCAAATGCTTTTTGCTGATTAAGTTCTTCGCAGAAGATGCCATAACAGTAAATTTTCATAAATGCACTAAGTTATTTTGCATCTGTCTATTTCACAATCAAAGGTGGACTGCATATCTGGACAAGGGAGAGAGTCACTCAAAAATGATTTAATCACATTTGAACATGACTTTAGAAGCAACACATACAAAAGTTAAGGAATATGTGAAATCAACACATGACAATCTTCTCAAACTGCAACAAAAATTTTGGAAAAATGAATTTTCAAAAATGAACATTGGTGCTGAGTCAGTGAAAAAAAAAACTCGCATGAAAAACTGATTAATGCCAAAGACATATCAGATTAGCACCTCAAATGCTAATGAATGAAATAAAGAAAAACTGGACTAACTGTTCTCAAGTACTACTTTTTGTACGAAATGTCGATAAGATATTTTTTATTTATAGCTAATAATAGCAGATGAGACGCTGATTCACCATTCTGACCAAGAAACATAACAGAGTATGATATGAAAGCACACAGTATCTTCTTGACCTCACTAATCCAAAATACAAAAGTCTGCTGGGACGATATTAGTTATGTCATTCTTTGGAATAAAGAGGAACTTAAAGAGGTCCATTGATTACTTGTCAAGTTACACTATGATAATATCTGTTTATTATATCAGGCAGTTAATCCTACTCTGACAAACCTTAAAAAGAAAAAAACATGATAAAATTCAGCAAAAAGGCTGTTATTTTTACATGACAAAGCACCTATATACGAGGTTAGATTTCCCAGATGCCTACTCAGCAATATAGTTTTCAGCCTTCTCACTCTATTCCCTCTACACCCTTCATTTGGCTCCAAGTGACTTTTTTTTCTTAAATATTAAACCAATACTTGTATGGTTCATGTTGTAACAACAATGATGATGTAAAAGTTGCCTTTCAGGAATTATTTCTGAATTTTGAGAACCCTCCCACTGGAATATAGTGTTTAATTAACATGCATTAAAGTCAATGATCATACTACATATAAAATTAAATATACAATTATGCACACTTATTATATACAAGTATGTTAGGCTTAAAACTTATTGAATCTTCTGTAACAACCCTGTAGGTTTTTTGGCTCTAAGAAATATTCATTAAAAATAAGTAATCAATGCCTGAATATTTTCTTCGCAATCATTAAATTGCTTGAAAACATGTATCTTTCTTACTATTTATATTCTGTCTGTCTTTTAATTCTTTATATTCCCTCTCAGATTCTAGCAATTTCTCCTGCAATTCCTTTTCTTGATTCTCATGCCTAAGAAGATCAGCCTCCACACTTTTTAATTTTGCAGTTGCATTTATTAATTCAGATGAAAGCTTAGCCTGAAATATATATAATTTTTTAATGAAGAATTTCATGTACATGACTGATTCTTAAGATATACGAACAAATAACTGATATTAAATATAAATAGATATAAGGAAATATAGTAGAGCAAAATTCTGCACAGTGTGGGACTTGAGGTTGCATGGATTTCGAATCATAAAAAAAAAAAAAAAAAAAAAAATAGATTTAGATTTTAAAAAAGTACAGATAAATTCAAAAATGCATGTAAAAGCAGTTACTTTTCGAAATTTTTTATACAGAGAAATATATATTAAATTTATTTATAGAGAAATATATGCTAAATATGTAGCATGTTTCAAAAAGAATATACATATTTTGAATGCATATATTTATTAAACTGTATGACATACGAATACGAAACTTTACACACATAAGTTTGAACCTCTCAAGTTCAGATTACAGATGTTACAGATGTTCAATATGTCCTCCATCAGTGACACGAACAATATCACATCGATACTCAAATTCCTCCCATACTTGGGCAAGCATGTCCATCATCACTGATGTTATGAGAGTACGGATCCGGTTCTTCACCTCTTCCAGGTTCTGTGGGAATGGTGGTACATAAGCATTGTCTTTAATGAAATTCCACAGGAAGAAGTCACAGGGTGTCAAATCCAGTGACCATGGAGGCCAGCTGAGACATGCTAAGTCGCCAGTTCCTTGACAACCAATCCAACAGTTCGGTAGAGTTTCATTCAGATAATCACGCACTTGGCGACACCAGTGAGGGTGTGCCCCGTCTTGTTGAAAAATGAAGTTGTCTTCATGCAGCCTTGGAAACAACCAGCTTTGTAACAAAGCGAGATACAGCTGACCGTTAACCGTGTTTTTATTAAAGAATGGGCCGTGATATTACACAAAAACATTGATTTTGGGCGAATCTCGTACATGATCAATGGCTGCATGTGGGTTCTGTAGGCCCCAAATTTGAACATTGTGTTTGTTTACATGACCACAAACATGAAAAGTCACTTCATCACTGAACATGATGTATTGTATGAAAGTGTTACCATTGTCAATAGCATCAATAATCTCGTTACAAAATGGCACACGTTTGCGTTTGCCACCAGGATGCAGAGCCTGTAATAAATGTAACTTGTACGGCTTCATAGCCAACCAACGACTCAAAACACGCCAAATTGTTGTTGTAGGCAGTTGTAACTCTCGAATGGCATGACGAGTTGATTTTGAAGGACTACATTGGCAAGCAGTTTGAATTCATGCAATGTTTTCATCGGAAACACGAGGGCAGCCAGGACTCTTTCCTTTACATACACAACTTGTACTTACAAATTGTTGATATCATCTGCGAATGTTCCACCTATTCAGAGGATCCCTTTGGTACCTCAACTTGAAACATCTTTGCACTGTAATCATGGAATTGCACTTTGCAAACTCAAGAACACAAAATTATTTCTGCTGCAGAGTAGCCATTTTAAACATGCGATGGTTACCACGCAAAACAGAAGACAACTGACATCTAGTGGCTATTAATATAAACTAGACTATGCATTTCTTTTGCCAATCACCACGTTGAGGCGCAGTGATCGATAGTTTGGACAAAATAACACTTTGTAATACATATATTATTTTTGAAACACAGTGTTTTATGTATACGAACAAAGTTTAAAAAGTATACAGAAAATATATGCGACATTTTCTCCCAAAGTACTTGTTTACAGTAGTTTGCTTTTAAATTGTAGGATGCTCCAATCTGAATCCTTCTCCCCTTAAATTATACAAAATCATTACTTTCTAACCAATCAAACAGCACTGTTATTCTAAATTTATTTTTTTCCAATATTTGTGGGAAAATTATTCATTTATTCAGAATTTTTGTTACCATAACATAGTGAAAAATACTTTTTGCTGTAACAAAAGGTACAAATTCCAATACTTCTAATAATGGGGCAACAGTTATCCCAAATACATATGTTTCTATAAAATGCAGTCTAAAATAATAGTTACAACACTAATTTTGCTACACATGGAAAATACGTTTATAAGGAAGAGTTGGTTTGGTTGATTATGGCAAAACACACTAGGGCTCTCTGCCTAATGGAAACTGGCTCATATACATGTTACACATGGGGAAAATCTTGAAAGCACTCATGCAGCCAGCCTGTTCACCTGGAATCAGAGCCAGGTTGGAATTACAAGTGCTCAGCGTGTTTACCGCTCAACAGCTGGCGGGCTTATAAGCAAGAGAATTTAGCATCGAGTTTGAAAACAGCTAGTAATTTTGAATGAACTTGGGTGTTCTCATAAAAATTTAACTCATTTTTATTGTGTGAATCTTATGGGCTGTACTACCACTGTTCAATGATTTTAAGTACATTAATTGGCTTTTGAATAAAATGTCTAGTGTTCTTTTTTGAAGGCTATATTAAGTTAACAGCAGATAAACACAGATATTTAAGTTTACAATTTTCTTCATGTAGAAAAAGACATTTAACAAATTGTCCAAACTGTAACAGAACATCCTTAATTAAACCTGTTAGGCAAGGTAAAAAAGAAATATACATATTTCTATTTCAAACATTAATTTTAACAGGCACAGGAAGAAAAATAACTTCAAATACAACACAGCAATGACTCAATTTGTCAACATACATATGTGAGAAAAAATTGCATGCATTACATTACAAGTAAATCTGCTAAACAGGAAAAAATACTTGATTAGTTAAATTATAAACAATATAACAAAAAAAAGGTTTTTCTGAGAGACAATCATTAGTAGAGACAGAATTTTACTTATAAGAGCAATAATTAAAATTTAAATTATTTGTCTAAAAGGTTAAAGATACAATTTTTGTCAGCCAGTTTTAATGGACCCATGAAATAATAATTAACGGTAACTAACTCAATTTATTCCTTAATTTATTCTAACAGGACTAAATTTCTTCTCTCATTTATACAAACAGGGCTAAATTTATTCTCTTTGCAATATTGTCTCTGTATAGAAAGGAGCTCAAATAAAACATTTTGTTTTAACTTACAGAATGCAGTTATAAATTTAAAGCTAAAAAGAAAAGCGAGTTTAAAATTTAATTAAACAGCAAATAGTAAACTTATGCTTTTTACATAAATCATCGTCAGTCACAAAACAAATACTTTAACTATAACTAAATCAGAAATTGACAACCATCTACATATGTAAAAGAAAATTTGCTAATGTCACATAAATTTTGCTATTAGAAGCTTTGAATAAAGATGATTTGGCATCATGTAAACTATGGACCATTTTCTACAATAAAATAGTACACAATACTTTTGACAGAATTTAAAAACTTTACAACACAGAATAAAAGAATTAAACAGTATTCCCACTTAGGAAAATGTCTTCTATTTTCATTTGCTTAATTCTCAAATATTTCCTTTTGGACATTTTAGATGGCTGGCTTCTAAAAAGTATCCAGAAGTATCAAACAGCCATAATATAGTTAAAAGTTTAGGTTAGGTTATTTGAGTATGGAAAAGTACACGAGGGCTAGCTGCCTTTGCAGAGGATTTTCTACGGGAAGCTTGCTCATATTTTCGGTAAACATGAGAAGAACCACAAAGACTTGCAGCCAACTCATTTGCTTTGGCTTAAACTTGGAACTACCAGTATTCAACAGCTTTTAATCAATTGACCACACTGTAAAAGGAATATGGGTAAAAAAATAAACTATGATAATTTTGTTTATTGGTATCAAACATCATTTATTTTTAAACCAGTTCTAAGACTGAATAGAAGCACTATATATTTATGGGTAAAAGAATCCATCTAATTATTATTACCTTCTCTTCCTCTAAACTGAGTAATTTCGCATGAGACTGTGTATTTGCAGCCTGAAGTGAATCTTTCCTTTGCTCCATTATATTAGTGCTCTCTTCAAAAAACCTACATTAGATATGCATAATAATATATATAGATTTACAGTGTTCGCAGTTAGGCACAAAACAAATATTATAAAAGATGTTACAAATACCTCAGTTTATTCCAAATTTTATCAACAGGTGTGATGAAAATAACATAACTCGTAATTTCAGCACTTTTATTTTGATGAATTTATGCACATGAAAGCTATAGTTAAAAAATGAGCAACTTAACAAATATCCCTTTATTAAAAGTTTTTCTAATCTTTTTAAGAACAAATTTTACATTAACATATTACACAGTGTGCAAATGAAGCTCATAGTACTTACATTTTTCATGGTCTACAAATATGCATAAATCCATAAAATGTAAATTTTGATGAAAATTTATCATTGCTTTAATGGCTATTAAGAAATTAAATAGTTAAACTAAATATTTCAAGTTTGAATGACATAAAAAGGTTCTACTTTCAAACAAGACTTAAAAAGGTTCTACTTTCAAACAAAGATTAATTTTCTGCCCAAGCTAATTTAAAATAAGGGCTATTTTCACTGTTTCTATCCATAGAAGGGGGGGATAATTTCTATTAAACAATTTAAGTTTATAATAAGATATTAAGCATATAAATATTATTATTAATTCAGAAGCTTTGTTAAGACATTAACTATATTTAAAGAACATTTTAGTATCGAAAATCATTGTGTACATAAATATTTTGAATTCTTTAGCCTTCAAATAGAAACTATTTTCTGAAATGTACAGATATGGAAAGATATTTTCATGTTTCAATAATGCATTCAAAAATCCCATTAATTTTTTTTAAACTTTTAATTTGTTACTTACTTTTTAATATGAATTATCTAAATATTAAAACAAGTCACTACTTCATAAAAAAAACTTATTTAAACAGAGAAATTTAACTATAAAATATTAGTAGATTTCAGAAAGCTATTTTATTGAGATAAATATTTCTGGAATATATCAACAATTTTAAACTACATATTATAAGTAAAATATTATACTATTTAACAACCTTTGATTTCTTTGCAAGAGATCACAGATTTTTTCATTGAGAGTCTGTATTTTAGAATTTCTTGTTTCAACATCCTCCTTTAGCTGTTGATTCTCCTTCAAAATCAAATGCACATACATTATGATTAATACACACATACACACCAAATAAATAATTAAAATATTAGTAACATTACCTGGATAATTCTTTGAATATTTTGCAGAAGAATAGTACCTTCCATAAAATGCATATGACTCACACCAGTTGATTTACCCTGTTGCAGGCGTAAATCATCAACCTGCAATTTAAAATGATGTAGATAATAAAGATGAAACTGAAATTTTTTCTCACATCTTCAGAAATTACTAATGCAAACATTAAAAAAATACTGAGCACATCAATGCTCAAAATTTGTATATCGATATCTGTGTGCATTTAACGCTCAATATCTGTGCGTATTTAAAATATTTGAACTTCTGAAATAATAAAATTTGAGTTAATATAATTATTAGTTAGATTTTATATGTAATAATGCTTGAGCCATGTCCTTATTACATGTAAAATTTACAGGAATCCTATAATAATGCTTTGAAATAATTTCAGTCACCTGCTAGATTGAAAAAAATTTTATTGTGTAATAAAAAGTTTCACAATAAAATTCACAAATAAATTCAAAATACATTTCAGTAAAATTACAAATGGATTAAGACAAAAATTTTAAGATTTTGAAGAATTTTTTGACATTTCTTTTCTCTGATTAACAAGTAAATCTTCAAAATTCAGACATTTTTTCCTATTACTTTCTAATCTCAGAATATTATTTTTTGCATTTTATGTTTTATAAGAAATGTTAACATACCCTAAATACTATGGAGTGTTTCATACTGAATGAGACAAAAAGATATTTTATTACAAGTTCTATAAATGATTTATTAAGCCAAAACAAATTAATTTTGAATTTACAACACAAGTTTTATCTGGCAACTGCAAAAAATCTCCCAGTTACAAAATCATCGCTAGAGGCACTGTTAATCAAAATAATGCCATCCATGCAAGAGAAAGCACACTGTGTTTTGGAACATGCCAAAACATCATTTATCACCATTTAAAGACACTTTTTCACAAAATTTGGAAAAGAACCTCAGCATTGTCACAACATCAGTTGGTGCACGAAGTACTTGCAGCACACAGGCTGCTTGTGTAAGAAAACCAACCCAGGCTGAAAAGAAGCCAAAATTGAAATGGCTGAAAAATTTCATGAAACATTCTTACATAGTCCCACAAAATCAACATGTGGTGCACGTTCTGATCTCAGTGTGCCTAATGTAATGGTACGGCATATGCTACAGAAACATCTACAATTCTGGTCATACATCTTACAGATGGTGCAACCTTCAAAACCTTTGGCAAACCGTTGTAATAAAGCTTTCTGTAAAAATCTGCAAGATAAGCTGGAGGTAGCTGGTTTTACAAACAGACCTGCATTTATGGATGAAGCCAATTTTCACGTTTCTGTCATAGTGAATCACAATAATTTACGATTTTGGTGCAAGGGAACGTCAGCATGATTCTGCAAAGATGAAGATTTTCTGCGCCATTTCCAACAGTTGAGTTTTTGATTCTTTGTTTCGTCATGGAAAAATTGGTGCATTTACCAATATATGTTATAAGTGGTTGTTCCTTCAACTGAAGGAAGTGGTTACTGCCTTCATTCTGTAGGAAGATGGTGCTTCACCACATTTGCATGAAAATGGACACCAATACCTGAACGATAGTCTACCCCATCGTTATTTTGGCCTTGCTGGATCAAATGATATGCCACTGAGATCCTCGGATCTAAAGTAAAATTCTTTGTGCCTCCATTTCCCCAGAACTTAACAGCACGTGAAGCAGCGGATAAGTGAAGTGCTCGAATCATTAACATAGTCATAACATAATCATAACATTCTATTAAGTGTGACCTGTGGCAGGAACTGGAATGCCACATAGATATTTGCTGTGGCACCAGGGGGGCATACAGAGAGCATCCAGGGGTGTTTGTGGGACTCCAAAAAATCCCCTGAAACTTTTACGGACTTACTACTGACATTTTGGAGTTTCGAGAAGGGGGGGGGGAGAAGTGAAAAATTACAATTAGGAAGTATTGAATGACCTAATTATAAAAGTTCAATGAATTACTTTTTTTGCAAAATTAATAACCATAAATTTTCAAACATATAAACTACTACATTTTATGTAAATATTTTAAATTACCTGAATTAATTCTTTAAAAAAATGATCTAATTTCTGCTGCTTTTTTTTATTTTCTGATGTTTGTGGGCTTGTCTTTCTTTTGTGGTGAACTTCATAATTGCAGGAAGGTTGACTTTTATTTTCCTCATTTACAGTTGAAGAAATTTCCTCGAGAACTGTACATGCAGAGGTAGAAGCAGTTTGCTTTTCTGCTAATGTAGAAGGTTTTTCAGAGACTTTTATAGGTGACTAATCTGAAATACATGTTTTTAAGTCCTCTTGATATGTTTTCCAACTTTTGTTCATATTCAGTAAGAGATCTTTGTGAATTGGATCAGTCATTGGATTTTTTTAGCCATATTTTTCACATGAGGTTTCTTTAGAAGCCATTAAATCATATTTAATAGTCTGCACTGCATCTAGGGAATCAATCTTAAGAGAGGTTCTATAGTCAGTGACAAGTGCATCCATTAAGTTGAATGCACTTTCCACTAATGGGCCATGGAAGTAGCTAAGGCAGGCTTTGACCAATTTAGCCAATGTAGGATACTTATAATCATTTGTGAAATCATCTTTTAAATTAAAAACTTTAGACCAATATTTATCAATTGTACACTTGACTTGATTTCCACTTTCATCAGATGTGTAGAGCATTTCTTTGGTGATATCAATATCACTCTGGTATAACCTTTTATTTCAGCTTCTACTTTTGACTTTTCATTATCACTAAAAATATGGGACACAAAAGATGATAATTTTTCAAAAGCTAATATTGTACTGGTTTTACCTCTTAGCTCTGGATCTAATGCTGTAAAACTAATTAGATGGGAATTTTTAAGGGGTAATTTCTGTTTCATATGCTGTGCTGTATTAGCTTTCATCAGGAGAGTGCAAGCTTCTGCACCAGTAAATATTACTTTGCTAGGTAGATGGAATTCTGGATTTGTGACATCAACCTTTAATAAATCATTATAAGATGTGCACTCTATATTTTCTGGCTTCATAAAAAAAAGAGAAAATTTTTGCCATCAATTTATAAATACTGGAATGTATTAAATGAAGTATTGGTTTTTTTTGTTTCAAATAATTTAATATATGTGTTGAACTCTGGTAATACTGCTGAATATAATGCCATATGCAATAAAGTTTTGTTTTGCATAACAAATAACCCATTTAGTATTCTTTTTTTCCGAGCTAAAGCATCCTTTGTGAGTTGTTGGGAATGCAAAGCAAGAATACACACCTTCAACAATTTTTTTCTGAGCTGCAGAAATATTTCTTTTATTGTATAGTTTCAACATAAGAAAAATAATCCCCTTTATCAGTTTTATCCAAGTAGTGAAAATAAAATGCAATAAGAGCATCCCACAGATCTTTGATTCTTTCTAAAACACATAAAATGTACACCCACCTATGGTCTGGTCTCTTCAAGGACTTAAGTTTTTTAATGGCAAGGGATTCACAGATTTTGAAAAAATTTTCTCTTTTACTGCAGCTTTTCATATCAAAATAGATGTCATCAAACAAATCTTCTAAGTACCTATCAAAACATGAAGGAAATTTTTTTGCACAGTTATTAGCTGTGTGACATGTGTCGCCATCAATATCTAATAATGATATTTTCCTTAATAGTTTTTGCGAGCCCATATTTCTTCTTATAACATGCAGTAGTCCTGGACACTTCCAACGAGTTTAGTGCCGTCTGATCGCGGCTCAACTGTTTGCAGAGTTCAATTAAATTGGGAGCTACATTGAAAGAAAGAGAATTCTCGGCGATAAATGAAGTTATTAATACCTCTTGGCGTGCTTTTCTTGTCACTATATCCAATGGCCGAGCATCAGCCAGTAAGTCTAGCGAGTTACAAAAAACACAATATGCTTGTCCAGCAACATTTATTTTCTTGCACCATGTGCCGATGGTATCCCCATTACCATCTCTCCGTTCAATCCAATTCCTCCTTAATGCATTCCGGACACCTTCTTCTAATTGTATAATATCACTATTTATATTGAGAAATTTCATAGTGAAATTCTCTTGCATACATAAATAAAAAAATATTTCAATAAACGAAACGAAAAATTTACACGTGGATCAATAAATGAAACAAAAATTTTACACAGCGGAGAAAAAAAAGTTGCAAAGCGATCAATGACAAATAGCTAATATGGCGAAAAATCCCCCTTCTCTACTTATTGGCTCTACGCCAGGAGAGATAAGACCTTTGAACCCAGAGTCACGTGATCGCACATCTGGTCGAACGAAGTCTCTCCCTTCTTTTTTTCTGCTGCGCCTACTTGCCGAAAAGAATCCAGAAGAGAATGTCCGAAAACCGGGGGAATGAGTCATAACTCGCAATAAGGAAAGAACAAAGAAGAAATTCCCCCCCTTTTCACGCATTATCACTGCCTTTGGAGAAAGAGAGGAAAAGTTTTCACCACACTCACTGACCTTGCGTTTTCTGCTTTCAAAGCAAACAAAATTACCCAGATCAAAATATATAATTCATTATTATTCCTACTTCCTTTTGAATGACGATCCCCGGAATTTCCGGGTATCGAAGTTCAAAATCCCCGGAATTCCGGGGTTTCCCCGGAGCACAAACACCCCTGAGCATCTGTAGGAACTTAGATAACTATACTTATAGTAGTTAAATTTGATTTATCAAAATAAAGTAATTACAGAGTTCACAAGTATGCTTTCTTTTTGTACCCATTCAATATGAAACACCTTGTAAAAAAAAAAAAAGAAAAAAGGCCTTTTTATTTAGAATATAAAATGAATGCAACTTAATACCAAGGCTAAAATTCAAATAACTATAAAAATTTTTATGAAACATTATTTAAATAACATAGAATTTATTTCAGCTATCCCACATTACTATTTTACTATTATTTCAAAAGATGGAAAGTTTGAACAAAGTAGGAACTATGTTACATTTCAAAATCCATTTTATTGTAAGTATGTGATTATGACCTTGATTATATGCAATTTAATACTTTATTAATATAATAACCATTCATTCACCTCAAGCTTAACAGAATCATAAAAAAAAAAAAGAAAAAATTAACAGTTTTACTACAAACTAGGATATTATCATAACAAATTACATGGCTCAATGACTATTTTCCAACAGAAACAATATTAATTAATTGAAATGAGCAACTGATATTAAATATAATTGTTCACAAAAATCAAAATCTCTGTGCTAGCAGAGACGGTTTAAAATCTATTTCCAGCTACATATTCAGTAATGAACTCTGAACAACGTAATATAATTCACACCTTTTGAATAACGGAGTCCACTTTATCAGTTATCTTTGACAGACTTAATCTAACTTCAGCATTTTGACTACGGGTTTCAGTAATAAGTAATGGTAGATGAGCATCTGCCATACTTGTAGGAGGAATAGATGGCATCACTCCTGAAATACCATGCATAGGAAACTGAGTTTGTGGAACTTGAAAAGGACTTGATATTTGAGGTGGATATGCTGGAAATGGTGCAGAAGTCTAAAAAGTAAATATTTATCACACTTATAACTATACATCAAACGCAAAAGTGATCATGAATAAAATATAACTTTGTTCATTACTTGAATAAAACAAAGTTTATTAACTATTCTTAAGCGAGAAATGACTAATTATATTCTTTAAGATTTATAATATGATAATAGATTATTTATAAACACAAACTGCATATTCATGCAATAGTATTTTTATGACTTTAAGGATTAAGTTTCATTATATCTTACCTTTATACCTTTTACAAATTTAATTATTAATTTATCTGAAGGCAACAA
>KK115910.1:398038-431720 GCA_000611955.2 Stegodyphus mimosarum | reverse complement strand
TACCTAAATCTTCTGTAAAATCTTATGACGCACATCATGATTCAAATTCAGTTCTTCTGATATCATATATACAGTTACACGACGATCTTCTTGCAATAACTGCCTTACAAGCTCCACGTTTGCATCAGTATGTGCAATAGATGGGCGAACAACTCTGGTATCATCTTGCACTGAATATCTGCCTTCATCTGTATCATCTGCCTTCACAAAACCATTTGTGCCAATCAGAAACACAATTTCTTGAAAGTGCTTCATTAGCATATGCTTGCTTAATCATGTTCCACATTTGACTAGGGTTTTTTTGAGCTTAACACAGAACTTAATGTTCACTCTTTGCTCACAATCAGCATCCATTGTGTCACCTTTACAAACGTGACAACAATCCAAACAGTATGTTGCTAAGCACAGCCCTACCACCTAGTAAGTTCGTGTGGAAACATGGCTACGGTCATGTTAAGTAAGAATACATACCAGGTAACATAAAAACAACATTTGTTAATTTTTAGTACTGCAAACTCAGAAATAAAAAAATTGTCCTGGAACTTTTCTAGCAAACTATTTAAATTGCGACAAACCACTAGCAAAACGCACTAAGAATTCCAATTTTTTTTTCTTTCCTTAAGAGACAATTAAGACAGACTCGAATATGAAATTTCCAGTAACCTAACAGTTAGGAAATTTGACAGCAGAACAAAAAGTAATAATAACATAAGAATGATGAAATCTTTTATTTTGAACTTCCCCCCTTTTTTTCCCAAACAACTTTCTTTGGCTCTTAATATGATTAAAAAAATTTAGAACTAATCAGGATTAGCAGTTAATATTCAAATACTTTCAAGCACTGTGAAAATGATGTTTAATTTTTCAAGAATTTTTCTTTCATAAGGTACACGAGCTATATATTAGTAATAAACAGGTAAGCAATGTCTCAGCTTTGAAGCATTCTCAAAATTCATTTCCAGACTTCTTACCCTTATGGTACACTGCCAATTACAATATTTAAGTGACTTCAGAGGAAGTCTAGTTTTATGTAATACAAATTAAAGTATGAAATTACAATATTAAAATTTAGCTTAAGAAAACAAGACTCAACATTTCTTTAAAAATGCCACACATGCATAACAAATAAGTTCAGTATTTCATTAAAAATGAATACATAGAGAGGCTTACGATATAGAATGGCGAGGTGGAACTTCGGGTTTTTTTTCTGCAATGTTATCAGAAACTTTAACGGGACTAGGAGAATGAGAGATATCTCGAGAAATTTTAACCTATAAAAATAGAAAACATAAAGCTGTTATAAATTTATTTCATTACACACACACAATGCTCAGCTTGGATGATACTGCTTACACTACATGCAAATAACAAATAATAAAACTACTTTTAATACAATATTATAAATATAACCATATTTCAAATATTATTTAAACATTATCATATGTATATATTAGATTTTACTTACTTTTACTACATGGATTTCAAAAATTAAAGAGGAATGTAGTGGTATGATATTGCCCAGGCCTTCTGAACCATATGCTAAATTAGGAGGCACAATCAGCAGACGTTTGCAGCCTTTCTGAGCACCTAAAAGACCTTCATTCCATCCCTAAAACAAATTACTGCTTTTTTAATAAAGGACACATTAACATTTTGGATCTTTTCCATGATACAATAGCAAAGTAAAACTTTTCTAAACACAGAAAATATACCTCTTATGTTCATTATATTTATATTAATAAACAAAGAACTAAAACAGGAAGACATACTTTTGAAACTATTGATTTCTTCTTTTTTTTTTTTTTTTTTTTTTTATTCATAGCTAGAGCATCATATGTTAAGTCCAAAGGAGCTTTGTTTCTGAAGGACTACTGTTTTTGTTTCAGCATTTTGCGTTGATTCACTATAAATGTCCGATTCACTTTTCAAATTGTTGCCACCAAACATTATCGCCCTGTATTATATTTAAAGAAATTAAATAATGAAGAATCTGCATAAATGTATATATGTTTCTAGCATTGTGATAAAACAACAGTACCCAGAGCCATCCAATTTTGAATAATGTACATTATCACTTAAATATGGGCATCTGGAAGCCTGAATTTGGAATTCGTTCTATTATCTATTTCATATTTTGTAAAATTTCAATGAATTTTTTATTAACAAACTCAACGATTTAAAAGCGCGCAATGGCAACACTCTACCAGGGGGGGGGGCTTTATCTCCAGTGCGCGGAACATTTATCCATCTTTTTATCTCCAGTGCGCGGAACTGTGTATCGGAAATTCTAAAGAAATACTCATTTTAAAATTATTTTGCGATATTGCTGTTGAACTGAGTTTTATGCTTAAGTGTGAAGAACATGATATTTAATAAATAAAGGTAACACACAATATCTTAAAAAAATGCCCCTTTGGATGTAATTTAAAATCTGAAACATTTCAGTTTTTTGTTTGTTTTATACTGATCATTATGAAAGGAAATCACCAAGTACAAAACTGCCAAGCAGAAGAGATGGAAAAAGAGAAACAAAAAAATTATACTTAACTTTATTTAAGTATAATTTTGTTTCAGATTTCTTTTTTGCACACCACTCTTCACTTATTTCTTATAAATGTTTTCTGGTGATCACATATCTGTATCACATTTCCCATATAGTGATCCGCAGAAATTCTGCTGAGTACGGCTCAAGGTGATGCTAAGCCATGTGTAGCATCCTCTTGAGAAAAAAAGCATTTTTCTTATGCTAGAATGTATGAAAATGCATTTACATATGAATGAGAGAGATGCAATATTTAAAGCTGTAAGAAAATGAAAGGAATTCATGATACAAGTTTTAGTCCTATGATCATTTCTAACAGTAGCACATTTACTTTTGACAAAATTACTCACATTCACTACGTGTTGCAAGAAAAAAATTTAAAATGTGCAAAATGGGTATTTCTGGAAATAGTTGTATTTCCTAGATGAGTGGTTTTGTTGACTTGGTTTCAGTAAGGGATTAACTTTGGTGATTAACTGGAAGTGCAGATTTTCTTTCGCAGTGGCCAAATGACCAATCTTTTATTGCAGCGTTTCAATACACAAAAAACCTTTACTCTTCACAGCTATCCCCAAGAAACTAAAATTTGTATTAAACTAATTGAACCATGCTAGAAAAAAGAATTGACAGCAGAGCTACTAAACATCAGATCCAAAACAACAGAGCTAGCATACATATAGTGTTACTGAATAAAACTGGCCTAGGCACCTTTCCCTCAGATTTCACCAGCATGCTCTACTACAGAATATTGAAAATATCTTGGTATTGAATATTGAAAATGGCTTGGTTGTCTTCTATGACTCCAGAACTGCCTTAGAGGCAATATATGAATATATGAAGGTCAATCAACACTTGTTCAAAATATTCAGCGTCAACTGAGCGAAATTAACAATCTAAATAAGACCTGCATTCTGCAGTGGATGTCTGCTCACATTCACATTCCTAGAAACAAAATCACAGACAAGCTCACAAAAAAGGCAATAAATTTCAATGATGATGATAATAATCAAATTACTCTTGATGACGCAAATGATATTGCAAGGTAATCGACTTAGAGGAAATACCATCAAAAAAGACTACCAGATTTGTGAAATCAATGCTAATGGAGACATTAGAAAAACTATAACTAAATTCAGAACTCAGCACTTTCAGGAGGATAGAAAGAGATGGCACAAGATCCTATGATCCCTACAATAACTGCAACCAAACAGCATTAATGGCCATATTTTTTACTGTCCCATTATTACGAGATCCTTGATTCTTTTTGGAGAATATGAACTTGATCCTTTGATCTTGACATATTCTATTCTGGGAACATCACTAACATAGCTGGCTCCAACTTAACTATACATGGTCTTTTATGATCAATTTTGGGTTCCCATGGATATGATACCACCACAACCATAAACATATTTAATTTAAAGATGATCACTGCAAGCTAAGATTTGTCTGTACATGAATTACAAATAAGATTAAAATAAAATAATATCAGCATGAGTATTTCATTATATATATATAAAAAAAAGCTAGTCGGCGCATGTTACTCTATAACAAAAAGAATTCAATTTTCAATCAGTATTTAAAGTGTCAGATGAAAGTTTTTGTAGTCAAAAATCTAAAATGTTTTTCACATAGATACAAAAATTAAAACATTATTATTCACATTTTCAATTACATCAACTTCAAAACTAACATTACCATTTACATGTTTGCTTACTGTGTAAAAAAAAAAAATTCTGACTGGGGAAAAAGTATGTACTCTCAGTTAATGACTAGTTTAAAACTATTATATATGGCAATTTTTGTATGAACTTTTATAGAACTTATGTAGTTATCAGCACTGGCATAGATAGGCAAGATTAAGCAATGCCTCAGAGCCCTTAACTTTCTCTGAATATTTGAAAAGTAAAAATATATAAATATTGTTGCTAAATCCATCTGATATTTTATACATACAGATTTAATGTTTTTTAAAATTTTGTGAATAAATTATGGCATAAATTATAAAATAGTTTTATAATGACTTTTGAAATAATATACACATTAGAAATAAAATTGAATGCTACAGCAGACAAATTTGTTTGTTGTGCTCCCAGTGCTGTATAATGAATTCTTTTGCTTACATATACTGGCCTGTCTGCAGTATAGTAGCATTACCATCAAATGCATATGTGCAATCTAAGCAAAATTAACCTGTCTTGTTTGTAAATAAAATGACTTAAAAGTAATTAAAATGACTGAGAAAACACAATAAAATATAATTGATAAAATATATTATTAGTTAAAATGGATAATTAAAAGACCAAAGAGTGGGGCCAAAAATGAAAGAAAAGAACGTACAGGCAGAAGAAAGAAAAGAGCTCTCAAAATTAAGACAAATTTGTTACTAAAACAGCATAAATATCATCTTTGTCAGTACAGTTGAACAGCCTGAACAAAAAAACTATATTATTGGCTAATGTTGTCTACTAGTAAGGCTCACAATAAACATATAAGAAGGGGGAAATGGACTAATAAAATAGAAATACTAAAAGTTAAAAAAAAATCTGAAAGCTTTCCATAAAATTCAGTTCAACAGCAATATCACAAAATAATTTTAATATGAGCATATTTTTAGAATTTCCTATACACAATCTCGTGCGCTAGTGACAAAAATGTTTCCCCTCCCGTGCAGTGTTGCCACTGCTCACTTTGAAATCGTTGAGTTTGTTAATAAAGAAATTTTTAAAGTTTTACAAAACATGAAATAGATAATAAAACAAATTCAAAATTTGAGCTTCCAGATGCCCATATTCAGGTAAAAGATTATTTATGTTATTCGAAATTTGATGGCTCCAGGTATTGTTGTTTTATCACAATGTAAAAAAATATCAATCATACATTTATGCAGATTCTTCATTATTTAATTTCTTTAAATATAATACAGGACTCTAATATTTGGTGGCAACAATTTGAAAAGTGACTCAACACAAAATGCCAAAACGAAATTAATAGTTCTACATATAAAAAAAAGAGAGAGAGAGAGATGTGAATATCAGCAAATATAGGTAATTATGCAGGTATTATATTACTGGTGATATGAGAAGATTTTTAATTAATTCTGATGAAAATGAAGAAGAACCTGCATAATTACCAACATCTGAAAGATAATAAACAAGGAAATAGGCATTTCAGAACAGATTTGATACATCCATGAAGAAATACAAGATAAGTGCCACAACATTGATTGTGTTACTCTAGATTGTTGGATGATTAATACTGCAAACCTCGTTGGTTGTTCTCTAATATTAGTTGGTGATCAGGTACTATAGATTGGAAAAATTTAACGGTAAGAATTAAAACCCACAGTTCTTCCCAATCACATGTGGAAGTGAGCAATGTGTATGAAGAATGGAAAAGAGTTGGCACTGATAAAGACTTCAAAACAAATTCAATACAACACAAATTTTGTAAAACGACTTAACAGTTATTTAACAATACACTTAAGCTATCAAAAAAATGCACTGACTTTTAGCAACCGTAGTGAAGATATACTAGTTATAATGGCAACTTTTATCACAGGTTAAATTATTAAGTAAAATAATAATTACGTATTACATTATGGAGTACATTTTTGAAATGCCAGTGGGAAGTGAGTGATATTTGAGCCTCACCATAAAATAATTTAATTCAATGTGCTGGTTATAATTTAGCACAAATGTTGATGAACCAAATAAATGCATCTCCCTTTTATTATTTATGATTAGACACTAGTCCAGAAAAACTGAGGATGGATCAAATGAATGTAATTTTAAGATATGTTCATACTGCAAGAGATGGTAATTTAGAAACCATAAATTTTATAATTTAAGAAACATTTTTTGGATTTTATGCTGTAAAGGACCATTTTTCTGAAGGATTGAAAGAACTTATTCTCAGTTTCTTGAATGAAAAATAAATTTTAATTAGGATATATCACAGATATATTACATGGATAATATGGCACATGTTATGAGTGATGTCTACAATGACCTCCAGCAAAAGACAAAAACTAAATTATTCAACCAAATGAAGAATATGTACATAGTATAAAAATTAAACCTTTGTAAGTGACACTGTAAGAGGCCCTTTTCATGTATCTCTCTGCGGTCAACCAATCAGCTGCCTCCTTACTGTGGTAAAGAGACAGCAAAGGAGACAGACTGGCAGTTGGAAATTTGCAGTTGTCTGGAGAACTTCAGCAAGATGTTGCACCTGAGTTTGAGTTTGGTTTTTAGCTGGTGAGGCTGTTATAATTTTGTTAAGGTACTGAGAACACCTGAGTTCAGAAACATTTAAAGCTGCCATTTCAATTATATTCTGTAAACTTAGGTAAATATTTCCGTATGTAAAGTTGTGTTTATAGAAAATTTTTAAAAATGTTAAAAATTAGATTTATGCAAAATATAAATCATTGCCAACCTAAAAAGCACAACATGCTCTCAAAGACAGAACCAGAGCTCAAGGCAGTAAAAACAGAAGTAGATATGCCTCACATTTAAATGAAGTTTGCATTTCTGAAATGAAATAAGAAGCATAAGAATTATTTAATCCTGAAATTTGAAAAGTTTAAAAAAAATAAGGAAACAAAATGTTAAAAAATGTGAAGAAAGAAGATTTGGTAACCGTTTTATAGGAAACTAATGAAGAAGCAACTACAGATTTGAAACTGGCAGAACTGAAACACAAACTCCATAATACCAAGGAATATATCGAAGAAGCTGATTTTGTGAAAGAAATTCTGAATACTACACTGGAGAACAGAAAAAGAAAGGAAGAAATGGAAAATGAGAATAGAAGAATTGAAATCAAAAGAATACAAATGTATGAAGAGAGATTGAGAATAAAAAGAGAACATGAAATTGAATCAGAGAAGATTTGAGTTACACAAAATAGAGGAAGTTGAAATACAAAACAATTTCCGAGAAACCAAAATTTCCCTCAACAAGTTGATCAAAGGAGAAGAAACACATTATACCAGTACCAAAGAGAGTGGAAGCACAGAATATATTTTTTGATTCTATCAAAAGAGCATTTAAGCATAAGAAAGTTCTACAAGAATTCAAAGTGGAAATATTATATTGAACTGAAGTAAAAGCTTCAAATGTCCTCATCTACATAAAAGAGAAAATCTACAAAATTCCAAAAAGATGAAAACTCTTATTCTAAAGGAATATCAACCCACTCCTCAAGTCTGCTAAGAAAATTTTAGAAGAGCTAAATCTTATTCTGGCGAAATGCATATCCAATTTGTTTCCCAACTGATAATGGACTATTACTGTAAATGTAGACCACATGGGATTATTACTGTAAGAGAAGTGGAAGACTTCAAAACACTCAAGAAATTAATTATTTATGATAAATTATTTCAAGCTTTAGATGGAGTAAATGCAGCCTACATTGAAATAAGCCCCAGAAATATATGGTTGAAGATACAAGTATTAGCTAAAGAATGTGATATCTATTTCACAGCGCAACAAAAATCTTCCAATGAAGTCCGAAGCGAAACTAAATGACCATTGAGATATATAACATGCATACGAGATAAATATCTTCCCAAAACAATACTCAAAACAAGAAGGATTTTTTGCAAGGAGAAAAGAATGGTATATTTGTGAAAGTTATCAACAAATTCAAAAAGAGTGACCAGACAAAAAAAAAAAAAAGAAAAGAAAAGAAAAAAGAAAGAATGAAACTGCAGTTAAGAAGGAGGGAAAGGATGATCCCAAAACTTTGAGAAATTCAAACAGAACACAAAGAGAAGAATCTAGTAGCTACAGTAGACTCATCCCAACTACAACTCAAACTCGAAGAAAGTATCTTCCAATTGCAAAAAGTAATTTTTTTTATCAACTCTCAGAAAATCAAAGCTATTGTAGACTCTAGAATGCAGATACGATCGATTTAGAAAACAGAGAAGGAAGTAAAATCATGCTAACCACTGTATTCAGACGGCCAATTGAAGCAAAAGTTTTTTGTTCACATATTTATTATAATTATGGAAGAAATTTATATAATTTTGTGGATATATTAATTGCAATGACTGATGAGCTAAATGTGCCTTGTTTAATAACTCCAGGAATAGATGAACCATTGATTAATCCTGCATGAGAAGAATCAGACATCGATACTTTAGAAAGAATAAATTATGAAGAAGAAAATTTGCTAGGTCTGTTCCCCAAAATGAATAAAAAAAGAGAGAGAGAGAATGTAGGATCTCTCCTGCCAACATTTTTAATGAAGAAAACCTAAGAGGAGGAAAAAGAGATGGAAAGCACTGCTGTAATCACACACGTTTCAGCAGTCGGAACCCTACGAAGACAGCAGTGGAACTGCCTATCGCTGACAAAAGCATGGAAATTAGCTCAAGGAAAAAAGAGAAACTATTTATTGATTGATCATCTTTTACATCACCAAAAAAAAAATATTAGAGCATACTGTTTTTCAGTTCGTGCTTCCTATTACTAGAAGAACACAGGTCTTGGAATTAGCAGATTTTTCCATTTTCAGAGCACATCTTGGAATGAGGAAAACAAAGTAGATATTAATTTTTTTGGCTGCGATTAGTGCAAGATGTTGAAACATTTTGAAAAACATACAAAAATTATCAGTCGAAGAGTCTCAAAAAGCAATTGGACAAGATTCTCATCACAACTGTCAGAAAACCAAAATTACCTTTCAAAGTAGTGAATATTGGCATAATTAGACCTACTGAACCTCCTTCTGCAAGAAGGCTTAAATACATGTTATATCTAGTAGTATATTAACATTCCCGATGGCCTGAAGCAATCACACTGAGTTGCTTGACAGCAAAAGCCACTTGATCATAGTTAGTTTGCATTTTGGGGGATATTTATGAGAACAGGAATTCCAAATATAATAGCAAGTGACAATGGAAGCAACCTGCTCCAAAATTAACAGAAATTTCAGAAAAGAATAGGTTCTCACCCTAGATCCTCCACACATGCTTACAGTGCTTCAAATGGATTGGTGGAAAGTTGGAACAAGTCCCTCAAGCAAATGTTACATCATGTCATAAAGGACTGATCTTTCAAATTGGGATAAGCACATCCCATACTTACTCTTTGTTTACTGGGAAGCACCAAACTGCACCATCAGAATCTCATAATTTCAGCTGATGCATTGGCTCTTATTGAGCCAAGTGAAGCTGAAATAGTGTGCCCAGTTATATGTTTGTTACGTTACAGTGTGCCCAGTTATATGTTTGAAGTTTTTGATGCATCATAAATTTTAATCCCAAGAAGAATATTTTTAAGTAATGCATTTTGCCACATTTTAGATATTATTTTAATTCAAATAAATTATCAACTAATTGGCATGACCAATCTGAGAGATCTATTTGGTTTTTTGAAACCCTATTATGGAAACTATGTTAAAAAAATTGAATTAATATAAAATGTGACAATTTAGTAGATATTTATTTCAAAATATTGCTATCAGAATTTACTTTACAAATTATAAATGCATTATATTTGTGTAAAGATGACCTTAATGAAAATACGCACATTCAGTTTCAGAACTTGATGTTAAAAAAAAAATACCACTTATTGCACAGCAACTTCTCTAAAATGTATACAAAATATCTTATCATTTTTCTTAATGATTCCTGTAACTGTTGCTACAGTATAGAGAAAGCTGAAAATTCATTTTCATTCAAAAAGCATTTTCAAAGCTGAAAATCATTAAAGATTACAGAAGACATAGAACTGGACAAATAAAATTAAACTATATTTCAATTCCTGCCCTTGAACATGAAGACAAGTAAAATGGATCTAAAAAATATAATAGATTCTTTTGTCTCCGCAACAGCATGAAAACGACCATCCTGATTATGTATTTCGTCAATCCCTTTTTTTAATGCAATTGAAACATATTAACATTTGTTTCCTTTTTTTAGTTATTTATAGTTATTTAATTGTTTCTGTGTAATAAATTTTGTGATTATACATGATATTTATATGGATATGGCTATATAATAAATTGATATATATATATTGATATAAACCAATAACTCACAATAAATAATAATAAAAAAAACTTTCCATCAAGGAACAGAAATTCAATTTAAAATCACCACAGTACTGTTTTTAAAGCAAAGGAGAACTAAAGAATTCTATTTTTTAATTCTTTTTCAAATTCTGACAAATTCCTTTAAGATGACGATTTTAAATTGAATTTCTGTTCCTTGGAGATGGTATATGGAAAGTTTTCTAATTATAATTTATTGTGAATTATTGGTTTATTACTTTGCAGCTTTAGCACAAGTCTTGGGCTTATTAAAAAACTTTTAAATTGAATTTATATATGGATATATAATAAATTCATAATGAAGTTAAAGGTCAGAACTAAATTCATACTGAATTTACGTTCCAACCTTTAACTTTATTATCAATTTATTATGATCTTGCAGCTTCAGTGCAGATTCAGCTCTTTTCTTTTTTATTTTGTTACTGCTTCAAATTATGATTATTCTTTAGAGTGTATCAATATACATAGATACTGAAAATAAGTTTTGCGTATCGGCCAAAATTTCTAGTACTCCATTAGTTATTAGTTACCAATAACCAGTGGCAAAATATTATGCATATATAATTCCCTCTTACGTACCTTAAATACCTTAATCTTTCCTAGACGCGCTCGGTAAAATGACTCTGAATTCATATTGCTGTCAAAAACCTTAAAAGGAAGAAGACACGAATTAATATTCAGATGTAAAAATAATTACTTAAATTCAGGACTAATAAATAAACATTTCAATATGTACTTATGTTAGACATTTAATATTGTTGACAGTGAAAATGCAAAGCTAAGAAAAGGGCTGAAAGGGTACACTTACCTGGCCAAATGAATAATTGTGTAGCAGCCAACCCTTGTATTTAACTTCAGCTGAATCTCCATTTTCTAAACCTGGACCTTCCCCTTGAAGCAAATCTTGGATAACTAGTGACAGATCCTTGCCTTGACAATTTGCCTTAGCTAAGGCAATCTGTGCAAAAATAACAAAAAATAAAAACAAATAACAATAAATAAAATTAAAGTGAAATAAATGCATACAATTTTCAATAAACTAACATTAACTTGACTGAATGTACATGAATGTTTACTTCTCATGTCATATGTACAAAAGTCATTGATTTTGAAAATTATAAAACATATATTCAAATGAGCATGGTCCAGTAAAGGTACGAATTTAGGCATACTAACATAGATAAAAAAAACCTGAACAATGAAAATTCGCAAATAACTTTAAGAAATTTTTACTTAAGATTTGCATTTCTAACATCTAATTCTCCATTCACGGAATATATTCTTAAGTTAGCATAATTATTAAGTTACAATGTAAATAATTTGAATACTTTTATGACTTCAAAGACCTTTTTTTATTATGTTTAACTCTGCTCGTTCCGGAATTCATTACACCAAACTTCTTGATATGCTAAATTCTAGTACAAGAATTAGTTAAATATATTGTGCATAAGTAGTCTTGAATGCTGAAAATAATTTCACATACATTTCACGTTTGTAAGACAAATGTTTTCACAGAGGTATAATAATTTCAAAATACACACTGTTCTAATAGATATGGTTATTCTTTAAACTAAAAGATCAGAAATTCTTTTTAATGACTGCAAGGTTTACAGTTATGGAATACAAATATTTTCATACATGAAATATAAATATAATAGTATGATTTCACCTGTTTAGCAAATTCTGACAGTTCTGCTTCAGAAAGAAAATTCAGGGACCAATTTTCTTTATTTTCATCATAAATGTTAGCATAATTATTAGGCTGCACCTACAATGACAATACAATGTAAAATTATTATCTCTAGGCGACAATACAATATAAAATCATTATTGCTTTTGATAATTTTTGGAAAAAATATAGTAGAAGCATGCATGACAAAAAATAAGTACTTACATGAAATGTAAAACTTGGAATGATACTGCAAGAAGTAACTTGTACTTGCTTGCCTTTATACAGCAGAAATTTGTACTAAAAAAATGTTTTTCCCTCATTAATTAAAAAATTCATTATAGTTGTTGAAATTATTTTAAATATAAAATTTAATATTCAGAAAAAATAAATTAAACAGATACATCATTTTCATATCTCAAACATAAAAGTCAGTAGCTCTATGATAATATTTTAGTAAAAATCAAAATGATCATCATGAATAACGGATGCCTTAAATAGTGGCAGGAAAATGCATATATGAGGATTGATTTAAGTTATATGTTAACTCTACAAGCTACACAAATACCAAGAAATGCATCAAAAGATATTTTCAATTTACAGACCATCATTTAGAGACTCTCAAATGCTCAGATATTTTCCCTACCCATATATGCAACTCTCAAAAAGGAACATAAAATTTTTTTTAAACACAAATACTCAAAAAAAAAAAAAAAAAAAAAAAAGATGCAAAATTCAAAATTTTTTTACATACAAAAACAAACTAATATTTAAAGGTAAATGAAGATATACAATAACATACTACAGTAGGGGTATTCCCTAAATAAAACCAGCAGGTACGGTCAAAATATAAAACCTAAAAAATGGGCTGCTCAATCATGTAAAAAATTAACTTCAATTCAAAACAATATAGTTGTTTAGAAACAAACCTCAGTTGTTATCTTTCTTTCATAGTTTGCCATTGTAAGAGTGGCAATCATCTGATCTTTTTTTGAAGTTTGTTGATGTTCTATGGATTTTGAAAATAAGCATGATGCTTTGGAATATTATATGTAGAGTTATTTTAAGTTTATTAGGAGAAAGGAGAATGGTTAGGTCTTGCAAATCTCAAATAACTGCTGATGACAGACATGATCGTTAAAAGAATCCAATGTAATAATTTTATTAGTTTTATCGAACTTAATTTTATTTGAATTTATTTTACTTAAATGGAATCATTCAGAATTGAGAAAAGAAAACATGTCAGAGCATCATTTACGAAAATAATTAATGCAATTTTGCAGGAATTAGAAAAGGAAATTCCTGATGAAAAATCTGTGAAAACAAAATTTGTTACTTTAGAATGTTTATCCGTTCAAATTAATGCATTTGATACTCGAATATTAAATTCAGAATTTTCTTCAAATTATCAGTTTGAAAGTGAATGGGTAAAAGTTGAAGACTACAAAGAAAAATTAAATTTAATATTAGTAGAAACGGACTTATTTTTCAATCGCCCAACAAAACAATCCACTGACAGTGTGCCCCCGAAGTCGAACAAGCAAAAATTGAAATTACCTAAAATAGAGTTAAAACAATTCAGTGGCGAAATTAAAGATTGGTTACCATTTTGGGGACAATTTTGGTGAATACATGAAGATAGAAAAATTCAAAACGAGGACAAGATGCATTATCTCGTTCAAGCCACCACTTGAAACAGCTTCCCTGCAACTGCCGAAAATTATGAAAAGGTTATAGAAAGCTGAAGAAATAGGATCGGCAGGGAAATTTGTTGGTAGAATTCTATATTCGGGAATTATTAGGTCTGATTATTAAAAATGTTACTGATCAAAGGGGAAAATGCAGTACATCAGAATTGTATGATAAGTTAGAGTCGTATCATTCGTTGGAGTCACTAGAAATGACTAGCAACAAATACGGTGCAATGCTGTTTCCGCTCATGGAATCCTGCATTCCCGAGGAAATTTTACGAGTTTGGCTTAGAAATTATGCATCAATAATTACAGCAGAAAATTCTCACTCTGAGAAATTTAAACAATTATTATTATTTTTGGCTTAGAAATTATGCATCAATAATTACAGCAGAAAATTCTCACTCTGAGAAATTTAAACAATTATTATTATTTTTAAAGAATGAAGTATAAGGAGAGAAGAGGCTTTCTTTGGCAAAAGCTGGATTTAAATTAATTGATTCAGGTGCAAAGAAAGAAAGTAGAAGGGATAAAAAGTACCAGGGTGAACATTTGAGCTTATAGCGAATGATTTATTCTCAGGCCACAATAAAGGAACCAATTATAGTGAAAATAATTCTTGCATATTTTGTGAGAAAAATCATGAAAGTCGAGATTGCTTTGCTGCTCAGAAGATGACTCCGAATCAAAAGAATGATGAAATTAAGAAAAAGAAGAGTTGCTTCTTCTGCCTCAAAATTGGACACAGAGCCAAGCAACGTAAGACAAATGTACGATGTTTGATAAGCTCGAAAAGACATTGGGGTGTCATGGGTCCAAATTTGCATACCAATCAAAAGAGCAATAATGTTAAAAAGAAGAAAGAAGAGGAAACACAAAACGTATCACTTGTGAGCACTAATTTCCTAGATGAAGTGTTTCTTCAAACACTGTTAATTAACACTGTTAAAGCAGAAGACAGTAAGGGCACTTATTGACACACGATCGCAACGTTCATATATATTAAAAGAGACTGCTATAGACATAGGGTGCCACGCAATTGGATCTGAATCTTTAACTCATGCACTTTTGGGAGAAGTAACAACAATGAGAGAAATTCACAAACACTATGAAGTGAACGTTAGAAGCTGAAAAGGTGATTTTTCTAGACGACTAATCTTGTTGGAACAGTCGAAGATTTGTGGACCAGTAATCAGCTTACAGCTGAAATAGTAGTCAGCTTACCCATGAATTGAAGAACTAAGGCAGAGAAATATCCATACATCTGGTGTAGGAAGAAGGGATCTGAAAATAGAAGTTCTTATTGGAGCTCACGCCACAGGCGCACTGTTAACTGGAAGAATTCAGAAATTAGAAAATGGGTTGACTGCTGTGGAATCACTATTTGGATGGGCAATCTTGGGAAAGATAAATGATTACGTTTCAGAAAGAAACTCCTTGTCTATCAACAATAATGCCCATGTTTATTCACAGCAGTGACATAGAAAACTTGTGAAAGCTAGGAGGACTGGGAATAACAGATAATAAAGAAAATAAAACTTATTCAAAGTTAGAAGAAGCAGTGTGGGATCACTTTCGCAAGACTCTGGAGAGGGTGGACGATTGATACGAAGTCAGTTTACCTTGGATTAACAATAAAGAAGCTTTACCAAATAACAGAGAAGTTGCTAAAAAAGGATTGATTTCCACTACAAAGAAGCTCATGTTGAAAGTTAAATTTGAAACATTCAATGCAGTGTTCTAAGTGTGGCTCGAATCTGGAGGTATAGAAGAAGTACCAGAAGAAGAGGAATGAATTAACAATCATTATCTTCCCCACACACCGGTCTTCAAAGATAACTGTACAACAGCAGTAAGACCTGTATTTGATGCTTCATGCAAGCAAAAGGATTTCCTTTCACTCAACGACTGTCTAGCAAAAGGACAAAATTTTATTGAATTGATACCTAGATTGCTTCTTGAATTTAGGCAAGGAAAAATAGGGATTATCTCAGATATTAGAAGAGCTTTTCTTCACATATCTGTTCAAAGAAATGATTGGGATTTCTTAAGATTCCTGTGGTGGAAAACCTCAGAACAAAAGGAAATAAGAAAATTTCGCCACTGCAGAGTAGTCTTTGGACTAAAATGCAGTCTGTTTCTTTTAGGAGCAGTGACCGACTCTCATTTGGATGAATATGAACCTTCTTTCAAGGAAGTGGCTACAAAATTGAAAAATTCCTTCTATGACAACTGTGTCACTTCAGTGAATTCGAATGAAGAAGTATAATATGTTATTGCAAAATCAACTCAGTTAATGGCAAGTGCTAACTTTTATTTTAGATGATATGAATAAACAGAACTGATCAGTGAAAAATCTACAATTAACGGACCATTGAAAGTACTTGGTCTTCTGTGGGATAAATATTAAGATTCATTGTTTTGTGACATCCCTAATATTGACCTGATTGATCTCTCAGTGACAAGACGAAACGTACTAAAAATTGTGCAGAGAGTTTTTGACCCAATAGGTTTCATCTGCCCTTTTACACTCCTTCAAAAGTTATACTTGCAAAAGAGCAGGGAAACTAAACTGAGCTGGGATGCACAGCTACCTGAAAATATCAAAAGAAAATTCTTGGTCAAGGAGAAGTGGGTCAAGGAGTTACCCTTGTTATTATTCATGAAGATTCCCAAACTACTTCTACTGACAGAAGGGCAATCTTTTAGTTGCATATGTTTGCCGACACTTCACAGGGATCGTATGCAAGTGCAGTATATTTGAGAAGTCAAAATAAAGAAGTGACTCTAGTGCAAGCCAAAGCACGAATAGCTCCCTTGAAAAAAACAAGTATAGCACGACTTGAATTGCTTTCTCGTCTTACTGGAGTGTGGTTAGCCTCATTTGTCAAGAAGAATCTTAAGGTCGAAATTTCAAAGGAATATTACTGGCCTTAGAAGATTTATTGATCATAGAGGGAGGCCATCGATAATTTATAGTGACAAGGGAATCAATTTTGTTGGATCTAATAATCTCTTGATATCAATTAACTGAAATACTATCGAGATAGAAGCTGCCACAAACAAGATCGATTGGAAGTTCAATCCACCCACAACACCATGGTGGGGTGGCATTTGGGAACGATTTGTTCAAATGATTAAGAAAATTTTGCGTTGAGTCCTAAGCCAGTCATGCCTGAATTATTAAGAATTGATGAGTGTGCTGTGCAACTGCGAAGCAACTGTGAATGCCAAACAACTCACTTATGTGTCAGAGGACATTGATGATCTCATCCCTTTGATACCATCCTTATTTTTAGGTGAAATTCCAGTCTTTGGAGTTCCTGACTTGGATCACCTTGATAAGGTTGATTTCAACAAGAGACTGAAACACCTACAGAATTTACGAGAGCTCTTGAAAAAGAGATTTAGAAATGAATATCTCGGTCTGTTAGTGCAACATCCATCTACAGTGCCAATTTCTCAAGAGATAAAAATTGGGGACATAATTCACATCGAGTGTGATGACAAACACAAGGTGCTGTGGCCTCTAGCAAAAGTGATTGAGCTATATCCAGGAAAGATGGTAACATTCGAGTAGTCCATGTCAAAACAATGTCTGGAGAATTAGTTTGTCCAATCTCTCTCGAAATACCTTCATCTTTGGAGTCAGATGAGATAAATCAACACTAAGACGCAGGATGAAGGCAATTTAGTTTCAAAATTACAAAAGAATGATTTATTTCCAGATTTATCAAAGGACATTAAGACTGTCGTGACTAGAAGTGGATGACAAATTAAAATTCCATCTAGATTTCTAAATGGAACACTATTTGAGTTATTTAAGTGTAGAAATTTAAGAACTTAATTTTCTTTTTGTTTAATATTTAGCCTTGATATTTGAACAGCATTTTTTATATTTTGTTTTGACTGATAAGTATATGTCATCAATCAAAAGGTGGGAGTATTGTTAGAAACAAGCTTCAGTTGTTACCTTTCTTTCATAGTTTGCAAGAGTGGCAACCATCTGATCTTTTTTTGAAGTTTGTTGAAGTTCTATGGATTTTGAAAATAAACATGACGCTTTGGAATATTATATGTAAAGTTATTTTATTTGAAATTCATTAGGAGAAAGGAGAATGGTTAGTTCTTGGAAATCTCGACTTCAGTTGTTTAAGTACGAAGTGGCAGAGATGCTCCAATAAAAATTTTTCTAGCTGTTTACTTCTTAAATTGATTTAGTTTAATCTTAGGAGTTTTTACTATGAGAATTTTATTTGTTTCCACCTTAAAAATGTTTTAGCAATTTACATCTGCTTTTGACTTTAATTGGAGCAGCTCCGTCACTTTGTACTTAAATTTCTCTGATTTTCTCCTTAGAGACTTTCAATTAATTATGCCGTCACAATTTTGAAAAAATTTCTCTGTTTTTCTCATTACAGACTTCAATTTATTACATCATTTTGAATAAAAGCTAATATTTCACGATTTAAAAAAAATGCAAAATTCAAAAAAAATTTTGAATTTTGCATTTTTTTTTTAAAAAAACTTTTGTATTCCTTCTTAAGAGTTGTGAATATGGATAGGAAAAATATCTGAACATTTGAGAGTCTCTAAATTGAAAATATCTTTCTAATTTTACAGGCATGAATCTCAGATGTCTTAGCAGAATGAAACCTGTATTTGAAACTCATTGATGAACTCGGTACAAGGCTTCAAAACACCTTTCCCTTGATAAGTTCTGTTTGAAGGGTTGAACTAGGGAGATCAATATTTATTATTTTTCTTTTTCCTTTTTATTTTACTTTCAATGCTTTCCAAATTGTCCAATGATTACTTGTACTACCTTAGGGTGCAACTTTATATTCGAGATTCTTAATAGTTAGGACCTTCACAGGAGAATAAACCGTAAACATGCATTTAAACTCCACTTTTACCTTTTGTCTTAGGAAATCTTTTCACATTTTATGAACCTGCAGCAATTATGCATTTCATCTTTTAGTTTTTAAACTTTGTTCTCATAATCCTTTAAGAAAATGTCTTCTGACTTTTGAATTTATAGATATAGTAAATATATATTTAAAATAACATAATTTTATTTAATACTTATAATAATTTAAAAGCATTACATTCATAGTACTGCTTTTATACTCTATGCTATATGCCAACGCCCTTTAACCTTTTCTCTTCTTGGTCAGGACGGCACCTCTTAGTTTATGTTTGATGCAATGTAGTGTCAATATAATAAGGAGCAAAGTTACATAAACATAAATCACTTCATTTATTTTATTGACTTATTGCATAAATTTAAATACTTTTAAATAACTCAGCTGAACTAAGAGATGAATTAATAACAGGAATAATTTATTTTCATACGTGCTGAGGTTTCACAGTTGTGCATATAGTTTTAAATTTATTATTACAACTAACATACTGAAAGTTAATTCAAGCTTGTTCTGCTTAGAAAGCATTATGCTGTCAACATTAATAATTCTCTACTACCTTCTTTTAATTTCAATTATAACCATTATTTTGGCATAATAAGCTATGAACTAAGTGTGCATGTGTGGAGGGGGGGGGACTCATTCTCTTACAATGTGTTGCAGCAAATCTACCACATAAAGGTGTAATAGCATCAGGAGACTAAAGAAGAACTTTTGAAAATGGAAGTACTGTATCATCAGTCTTTTACTTCATTTTTTTAATGTAAAAATTACTATTAAATGAGACACATGGTTCAAGAATTTGTCTTATTGTTTCCGTATGTGATTTGTATCAGAACTGTCCACTTGATTTCATTACAGTTATTTCTGGAGCAGTTACAGTTACAGGGGATGGATAAAGAAATGAAACATTAGTATATCTTTCTAACTACTACTAATAATAAGACTGGAATGTAAATACATTGTCACAAAAAACATATGCACCCAGAAGAAATCGAGCCACAGCCATGAAACTCAGTAGAAATGTAGTCTGGTAAGGGATATGCAAATGATGTAAATTTCAATACCAATGAGACAATGGTAAGTATGTTATGTGCATATGAGATATGCATCTGGGAGAATTTAAAAGCATGATTGCTAGCGTAAAGCATGATGCAGTGACCTATTAGTGCCAATTTTATGCAATGAAGCCATAACTTGTATTAAAGTATGGCATGTTTTTCATCATAGGACAACAAACAATTCTCTACAGAAAGATGCATGTGTGAGTATTATGTACCAGTTACCGGTTTATTTCTTGCTTTTGAAGTAAGTAACATGGATACAGAACGGGCATCAACAGCAACCAAATTATGTTGGTTATTAAAAGATCATCAAATGATAAATCATTGAAGTGGAGTGACAATAATAGCATTTTGAAGAAAACCAGTTTTGAATTTTCATGTGCATGGAATTTAAAATGCTGTATGAAAAATAAAATATAAATAAAGCTCTGCAGTCAAAAAACTATATATATATATATCTGTCAACAAAGCTGCCCATATAAGAGAGATTATATTTCTTCACAATAGCCGAGGAAAAATTTTTCTGAATGTATCAAGAAATGCAAAAGTTTAACTTTTAGGTAATTTGAAAGCAAGCACTTATAACTTAAATATATGAATTATAAAAATGCTACAGAAATTCAGTCAGAAATACCTAACTTTAAAAACCTTGTTATTTCTATAATTATGGATAATAAGGCAGCTACAAGTTTGGATGATTTTTAACAAAAATCAAGGAATGTACTTCAGTTCATTCCTATCTAGATTTGGAAGCTAATATTCTTATGATACTAATCAATGTGGACACCGGCAAAAGAAGGTTTAGCATACTTAATAAAAAATTAAGTTTTTTACTTGATTAAGAAAAACTTTTACACATGGCTATGCTATAAGCATGCTTTTTCAAACATTGTCATTCTATGGTAACATAATTATTCATTCAAACAAAGCAAAACTATTTGAAACACCATGATTTAGAACTATGGAATTAAATGATGAATTACATTCTGAACAAATTATTGATAGTTTTTACTCTATGAAAATCAAAAACAATTAAATTATTAAAAACGCTTGAAAAAAGTTTTTTTTATATATATATATTAGCTACATTACTATTTATAGTATTTAAATGTTATTTGATGTTTATCAGAAGGAAATTTTGAATCCATTTCATTTCAAAATAGTAAATACTTTTTCTGAATATATACAGCTATGATTAAATACTATTATAAGAGTTTTGGTATTATAATTTGAAGTATAATTTTTGAACTGAACTACACATCTAAAAATGTACAAATGTTGTTAATTTGCACTGCTTAAGAAAACAAAACAGGATAGAAATTTTACAATGACTTTATTTGTATCTCAAAGTTCCATCCAAAATCTACTTTTGAATGCAATTACCTCCATTATTTAAGCATTTGTCAAGGCATGGTACTAGTTTTCCGATGCCTTCTGCAAAGAAATTATGTCCAATGCCTGATAATCATTCTTGGGTTGCAGCTTTCACCTTGTCATCTGGTGTCATCACTTTGAAAGCTCTGCTTTCATGGCACCAAAAACATGGAAGCCACATGGTACAAACCTGGGTAATAAGAAAGGTGATTCCACACTTCCCATCTAAACGTTTTCAGAAAGTTTCACGCTTGTTTTGCTGCATGCGGTCTTGCATTGTCATGTAGGAACACAATGCCTTTAGATAGCTTGTTTACCTGGCCATTGATTTTTAAGATATTGTCACAATCATTTTAGTGTTTCATAATAAAAAGATGCATTAATTGTGACATTCTACCATATGAACTCTGTATGCACCAAACCTTCTCTGTCGAAAAATAGCATCAGCATCACCATTCCTGCAGACAGAACACTTTGACACTTTTTTTAAGTCGAAGTGGAATGTTTCCACTTGAGGGAGCTGTGTTTCATTTCAGGTGAGAAGCGGTGAATCCAAGACTCATCTCTGGTCACAGTTTTGTCTAAAAACTCATTTCTTTCCTTTTGGTAACATTGCAGAAATTTCAACGCACTTTCAAAACGCTTCCCTTTAAGTTCCTCCATCAGTAAACGAGGCAACCATTGAACACAAACTTTACAAAATTTAAGCTGATTGACAATCATTTTACGCATATTTCCCTGAGAAATATTCAGTTCATTAGAGATTTCATCTGTCGTTATGTGTCTGTTCACAAGAATGCATTCATTCACGCAAGCAGTAATTTCAGAATTTGTTGCAGTTTATGGTCTTCCATAGGACTCAGCATCGTCAATATCTCTGTATATTCATTCTCAAACAAGTAACATCATTTCGTGAAAGCTTGATATGACATTGCATTTTCACCATAAACTTCATGCAACTCCGATAAATTCCACTGCAGTTACACTTTTTCCTCCACCCCCCCCAAAAAAAACGAATCACTTCCCGCATTTTCAATTTGGATGCCACTTGCAACTGTCAGGACATGTTTATGATTGATTATCAGACAAACTAAAATTGCCTCATGAAAGCCATTACGTCACATGATACAGCTAAATGTTTGAAGTCTTGCCTGACGGTTTCATGAAAATAGCCTTTGACAGAAAATAATTTCTACAAAGTGGTGCAACTAACTTTCTGAGTGACCTACATATATATTCATATATACTAATGTTACGAGCGACTTGCCGACCAATGAAATCCCAGACATGCTCAATCGGCGACATATCCGGAGAATAAGCATGTCGTGGAAGAAGAGAAACCTGTTGTGCCCTAACGAAGGGTTCTGTAGTCTGAGAAACATGTGCACAAGCATTAACCTGCTGAAATACAGCACCCGGAAAGTGTTGAAGAATGGAGAGGCCCTGAGGCTTTACAACTTCCCTTATGTAACGATCACTGTTGAGGTTGCTCACAGTCTGCACTAGATGGATCAACAATTATACCCAATAGCTTCCACACCATGATCCCAGGCAACTGTGCGGTATGACGCTGGGTAACACACTGCAAGAGCAGACGTTCTCCTCTGTAATGTCAGACGCATACTCTTCCATCATTGTATTCCAGACTGTAGCGAGATTCATTGGAGAAAATAACTTGCTGCCACAGGGCATTCCACGCACTGTGTTGCTGTGCCCAATGATGTTGGAGGTGTCTGTGATTTAATGACAAGGGAATCCTGTGTAGAGAAATTCTTGAATCAGTTCATGCTGCAGCAGATGGCGACGAACCACGGAGCTAGACAACACAGCACCTGCAGTTCCACATCATGCCAACACATGACAGGAAACTGTATAATCTGTCACAGCTATGCAGATGAGTTGTCTGTCATCTGCTGTTGCATGTCCCACAGCCTGAATTTCGCCTTGTTTGGCTCCCCTCTGTTTATTTCTTCCAAACACGTCTCACTGTTGCGGCATTACTCTGCATGCAGGTTGTGATTGCTCAATACAAAAGTCCACCCTCTTGCATGCCAATGATGCGGCCTCGTTTGAACTTTGTCAGTTGTTGGTATGGCACCCTTTGCTGTTGACGAGACATCAGAGAACTAACTTAGCAGATTTCAATGCAACTTTACAGTCTTTTATATACACAGAAGAAGCGGCCAGTTCTCATTCCACGCATGCACTATTGCTTTGTAATTCTAATCGTTTGCATATCTTACCTCACTTTATATTTCCTGTAAGTTAGGTTCAGTTTGCACAATTGCTTCATGGTATTGCAATTTTCACTAACATTATTTTATATATTTGTGTTCAAAGCAGTGTCAGCTAACTGCTAATGAATTGAATCATTCAGCAAATTTTGTTCAATTTCTCTTTATAAAAGTGTAAACCACAAAACTAAAATTATGCTAAATTGAACATGAAATACAATTAAAAATATGCTCTAATTTGCAATCTGATGAATTTAAATTTTACCATAAGAATTAAAAACTGAATCTTAATAAGCAGTTTTTCAATGGCAAAATATTTTTACCAATATAATACAGTACATATATACATATTACAGTTTCATACAATAAAAAGCACAAAATAATTTGTGATTTTAAACTCCTGAATACTGATCAATAGTTTTAAAAGCACAACACAAATAATTAGGATATTAAAAAGTTTTAAAGTTCACTGAATCTCCCCAAAATAATTTTGATATAGCTAGATAATTTTTTAATCTTCGAAAATTTAGCTATTCAACACTTTTCAATAAGATTATCACAAATACCAAGTGCATTTTTTTAGATGATGGATCCATTGCTAACATGCAATACAGCGATGACTTTGTCCTTTAACAGCTTTCAAAATGAAGCTATTGCAAGCTCCATCACATTCTCCTCATTTGACACCATCTAATTTCTAGCATTACTTCAAAAGCAAAACTTTCCATGTGCCAATGCAAATTATGAGGCTTGAGATGAAGTGCAGTTGAAACTGCTGAAGAACTTGAAATAGACAATTTCTGTGAGTGTTACAAATTGCAGATCCATAGTCTGAAGAAATGTATTAAGATTTGTGACAATTATATTGAGAAATGTAGAATAACTAATTTTTAAAAGAAACATGCAAGATGAAACCAACATTGTTTAAAGACTTAATCACCGAGAAAAGCAGAAATTTTCTCAGTGTATAATGTTCTATGCATACTTCTGTCAATGCATTGATTTTTTAAAAAAATTTTATTTTTCCCCGAGTGGCAACAAGAGAGTATTATGATGAAAGCTAAGTTGAACGAAAACATTTTTATAAAGCACACATAGTAATCTTGTATTTTTAGTTGTACCATTTCAATGATTTGTAAATAAGGCATGAATAAAAGATTTATTGCATTAGTGCATAATGTTTAATAGTTTTAAAGAAAGTACTTAACATTTCAGAAGTGGGATTGGCAAGGATTGTTACCAAGGATGTAATAACATATTGCCTTGATGTACGTTAAGCCAAAATTGGGAAGCTTGCCAAAAGCGAAAGTAGAAAGTTACGTGCATTTATAAACTGTTTATATTATGTCTCAGTATTAAATGGAAAGAACTAAGTATAATTCTTGTATTACTATTTGAAAACTGAAGATGGCTTATTTGGCAAAGGGGAAGAAATGTGACTTAAAGGAACTTGCCTTAGAACTTGACGTAGATGTTCCTTCTGATATTAAAATTGTGGGCTTAAGAGATATGATTTTAAATAGTAAGAACTAAAATGAAGAATTTACTAAACAAATGCTAGATAGAATTATAAATGATCATTTAAAAAGGGAAAAACTGGAAATTTCAGAAAAAGACAGAACATTTGAACTCAAAAAGTTAAAAGTAGAAGCGGGAATCAGAAGTAGCAACGTAAATGATTCTATTCCTTCCAATGTTAGTAGAAGTAATTGTGATATGAGTAAACTAATGCATAAATATGAATTGAGTGAAGGTGATATAAGTTTTTATTTAGTCTTATTTGAAAGACAGGCACGATGTATTGAGTTGGAAGAACAAAATTGGGTTTCTCAGCTGTTGGGTCTATTGCCCTATGAAATAACTCAATTAATTGCCCATGAACCAGAAGTAAAAGCTAACGACTATAACCACGTTAAACAACTGCTATTGAGAAAATTTAAGTTAAGCCCTGAACAGTTTTGGCTAATTTCATTGATCATATTAAGACGTTGCGTAATACGTGGAGGGGCTTCACGTTTGAATTAAAAAATTATTTTGTAAAGTGACTTGCTGGATGAAATGTAACAGATTTTGACTCTCTAAAACAGCTTATTATTGCGGACCAATTAAAGAAAAGGGTCCCTGCTGCTATACAAGATCATTTCATTGATGACTGGTCTAAATTCATTAATCCTGAAGAGCTGGCTGAAAAACTAGATCAATATGAAAGTATTTGGGCAGGGATAAAGTACTTCAAATAGAAAATAAACTTTCAGGCATAATCTTAAGCTTAAATTTGGTTCTAAATTTTATGAAGGATCCTATAATCAGTATTCAACACCAAGAAATGTTAATGATTCTATGCAGACAGATAGTTATTTCAAAGTGGGTTTTAAAAGCAGTTTTGATAATGAATACAATTTGGGAGATAAATTTTATAAAATATATGAAAGGAAAAGAGAATATAATTCTGGTATACAAAATGAAAAGGGTAAGCTGAAATGCTTCAATTGTAACGATTACTGACATATAGTGACGAATTGTCCTCAACCTAAAAAAGAAATTTGCAGGAAATGTAATGAAAGAGGTCATACTTTTTTTAAAAAGTGTATGTTTAAGAGTTCAGACTTAACAAATGTTAAAAACAGTTTATCTGTGAACCAGAACTCAGGGGTTTCACCAACTATATATTTAAAATATGCTTGCATCAATAATGGAGAAGAAATTACCGCAATCATAGATATGGGTTCCAGTTCGTGTTTATTGAAACAATCTGTGGCTAGGAAACTGAATCTTATTATAAAACCTGATGTAGAGGAATTGTTTGGCTATGGAAACCAGAGTAAACCAGCCGCTAGAACACTGGGAAAAGTAACTGTTAATTTAGAGACTGATAATGTGGAAGGAAAGGGCATTACAGTTTTAATTGTAGAAGATGAAACACAACCATGCGACTTATTAGTTGGTTGAACATGGATTGATTTACCACCTATTGCATATGCCAAGATAGGTAATACCTTGCACATATGCTATGTTAATGATTGTCCATTTTCAAAGTTACAAAATGACATCAACATTCTGTGAATAAAACTGAAGGCTACCCAAGAAACTGAAATCGAAAGTAATATGGTTCATTTTGCGAAAGCTAAAACTGATGAAATAAATAACGGTTACGTTTTAATAAGTGGATCAGAAGATCAGTTGGGGTCATTATTGGAAGTAATATATGGAAAACAGTGATACTAGTCACTAACTACAGTGATCGAAAATTAATTTTGAAAGTGAATCAGTGTATCAGTAGAGCAGAAGTAGCAGAATTAGTTGTATCAAGGCCAGATCAGAAATCTGAAAATTCAAATCAAAAGGAAATAATGATTATAAATGAAATTAAAGAGTTTAAAAGACCGATTACTTTAGAAAAAATTAAAGTTAATAACAATATTATGCCAGAGAAAAAACAGGAAGTTTTAGATTTGATAAATGAGTATAGAGATTGTTCTGCATTAAATATGGAGGAAGTCGGGTGTTCAAACTTAACAAAGATGAAAATTAAAGAAATTGAAGGAAGTAAGCCTGTTTCCATGAAGTCATATAAAACCAACGCCGAGGAGCGTGCTTCTATAAAGAAGATAAGAAATGAATGGAAGAAATATGGAATTGTTACTGAAACAAGATCTCCATATGCTAGCCCAGTATTACTTGTAAGGAAATGGACAGGTGAACTACGATTAGTGGCAGATTACAGAAAGGTGAATTCACAAACTGTTAAAGATAAATTTCCACACCCTAGGATAAATTATCTTCTTGAATGTCTTACTGAATGTAAAGTTTTCACTACACTGGACTTAGCTCATGGATATCTACAGATTCCTTTAACCGAAGAAGCGGAATTGAAAACAGCTGTTCTCACTCCAGACGATACTGGTCAATTTAAACGTATGATCTTTGGGTTAGCTAACACGCCTGCAGAATTTCAGAGACAAGTTTTAGGTCCATTGCTTAATAAAGAAGTAGTATGCTGTTTTGATGACATATTAATTCTGGCTAAATCTTGGAAAGAAATGATAGAAAAACTTAGAAAAGTGTTTGATAGATTGAGAGAAGCAAAGCTGACATTGAAACTGACAGCATGTGAATTTGGAAACGATGGATTTGGAAAAGATGAAGATGGATTTGGAAAAGATGAGTATTTGGGATTTCTAATAAAACTGAATAGTATGCAAACTGAACAAAGAAAAGTACAAGCCATATTAAACTTTCCTAAACCAACTAAACTTGAAGTTAAACAATTTTCTAGGTCTTACATGTTTTTTTAGAAGGTTTGTGCCGAAATATGCACAGAAAGCTAAGCCGTTAATGAGACTGACGAGGAAGAATGAAACATTTTATTGGAATGAAGATCAGCAAGAAGCATTCAGTACTCTAATAGACCATTTAACTATGGAACTAGTACTAGAGTTATATAATCCGGAAGCAGAAACTGAAGTGCACACAGACATGAGCAGCAAAGGGCTGGCAGAAATGCTGTTGCAAAAAGGTGAAGATAAAAGTGGCATTTAGTTTATTGTGTAAGTAAAGAAACAACAGAAAAGAATTATCATTCCAGCAAATTAGAATTAACGGCTATAGTTTGGACTTTGACAAGACTTCGACAATTCTTGATTGGAATTTGATTTACGATAATTACAGACTGCCAAGCTTTAGTTTATTTAAACGCGAAGAAAGCTTCAAATCATTAGATAGCAAAGTGGAGTAATCTGACCCAAGAATACAATCTTGAAGTAAAGCACAGACAAGGTAAAAAAATTAGTCACGTAGATGCATTGAGGCGATCGCCAGTTGATCAGCCAGAAGAAACCTTAGACTTTATAATTGAGAACAACTTGGAAGTTTATTTGACGCTAACGATAGATGAACAAATTCTTATGAATTCTTATTCTTATGAACAAATTCTTATTAGCAATCAGAACTAGAATTATGCAAATTAATAGACATTTTAAAGAAAAAGATAAATGATAGAATGAATGCAGAGAAGTACGTAAATTTGAAAATTACGTCTTGAAGAATAATAGGTTGTTTCGTAAAGTAAATGATCGGGAAAAGAAAAAATTGTTATACCTAAGTCGATGAGAAGAGGTATTGTAGTGAAATTTCACAATCTTTTGGGACATTTTTCAGCAGATAAAACTGTTGCCAAAATCAAGGAGTCATACTGGTTTAAAGGAATAAAACGATATGTTGCGCGTCATATTTCGATGTGTTTTGAATGCCTAGTAAATAAAGTGCCTGGTGATAAGAAACAAGGAGTACTGCATCCAATTAGATCTGGTAGAAGACCTTTTGCAATCATACATGTAGATTATTTAGGACCATTCGTAAAAAGTTCAACAGGAAATACAGAATTATTTGTAATACTTGATAATTTCACAAGATTTACACGTTTATATCCTATGAAAAGTACTGCAACCAAGTATGTGTTAGTTGCATTGAAGAGTTTTGTAAATGGTTTTGGGTTACCAGAAAAAATTATCAGCGACAGAGGAACATGTTTCACAGTGAAAGAATTTCGAAATTATTATTATCTCAAGATTACTTTCGAGACTTTCGAGAAAATAATGGAATAAGTCATATGCTCAATTCAACTCAACATCCAAGTGGTAATGGAATAGTGGAAAGAGCAAATCAAACAATTTTGGCTACGATTAAAACGAATATGGAAAATCTGAATCATAGGGACTGGAACAAAAAGATTAAGGAATGTGAAAGGAATTTAAACAATATGATAAATAAGACTACAAATAAAATTCCTTTCGAAATGCTTCATGGTTATTCACCAAAATTCAGCAACGGATTTATGAGGATGATTACAGACGATGATGCAAATGAATGGGAGGATCCAGTAATCTTACAGAATGAAGCTAGAAAGAGAATTGAAGATATGCAGATGAAAAGTAAAGCAAGTTATGACAAGAAGAAAAGAAATTCTTTAACATTCGAATGAGGAGACATAGTAGTTATGAGAAGAGTACCTAAATCAACCGGAGAATCAACCAAAACACAGCCAAAATATCGAGGACCTTTGATAGTTACAGACGTTTTACCAAGCGATACCTATAGAGAGACTCAATTAGAAAAGAAGGCAAAAGGTCGTTTCTTTAGTACGAAAGCTCATGTGAGCCAATAGAAATCATGGCAGTGTCAAGCTGAATCAGAGGAAGATGATGATGATGGTGATGACATTAGTGTTGCTGGTAATGATAACAAGACACTGCATATTACTAAAACTAGGACACAGAAAAAGAATAGAAAAGGACGCTGAGTCTACATGACAATTAAAGGCTTTCAAACTCTAAATTTTACTATTATAATTTAATTTTGTTAAGTATAAGTTCTTGATGTTCCAAGGTCGTAACTAAGTCAGGATGCTCAAATGTAAATGCAACGCATTGATTTTTTAGAAATATTTTATTTTCCCCTGAGTGGCAACAACAGAGTATTATGATGGAAGCCGAGTTGAACGATAACATTTTTATGAAACGGGCATAGTAATCTTGTATTTTTAGTTGTACTATTTCAATGATATGTAAATAAGGTGCGAATCAAAGATTTATTGCATAGTGCAGAATGTTTAATAGTTTTAAAAAAAGTACCTAATACTTCTATTTTGTAAATGTCTTTAGTAGAGTGGTAGTTAAAATTAATTTTTATTTTTCTCTGCATACTTCTTGAAAAAATGGAATGCTAAAGCCTTGAAAAGTTGAAAAGAAGCTTACAATGATTCAATTTATATAAAGCCATAGTAATATATATGATACAATACAATAATAATATACATATACAATACAATAATAATATACATACGGTTGAAGCTTCAGGCAGGCCTAATATTGCACAACCCAATTTTCCTTGACTAGTATAATTTCCATCCTTTCTAGAAAATGAATATTTTCATTACTGAATTTGAAGCAGATAATATAAAAAATGCTGCTAATTAATACTACTGAGTACTACTTTCATTATACATCAAGCTGTAAAAATGTGCATGCATTAAAAGAAGATTATATTAAGGTATCCAAATCTTATTTTCATAACACTGGTTACATATGTCATATGGGCAAATCCACTTGAAGGTACAGTACACCCAGTTATTTTTTAATTACAAGAGCATACAAAGATGTAATAACTTAAAATAGTCATAAAAATTTTTTAATACGAGAAAACCTGAAGACAGAGATCTTACTTACGTGCATGTAAATGTATGCAAGTTATAATGGTATTATAAATATATAATACTAACAATATTACACTGCAAGAGGATGATACGAAACAAGAAACATATAAATTATGCATTTAAGATTTACAACCAATATAAAACTATTTTATGTACTTCTTTTGGTTGTTATATGATCAGAAATATTCATCCGTATTTTTGATTAATTTTACTTATAAAACATTAAAACGCCTTCATATAAGTTACCTAAAACAGTTTTCAATGATTATTTAGAACAAAAGTTCTGATTTGAAATAAAAATCCTGAAAAAGTTAGCTTTGTTTACTCTTTTTTCAAACTTTAAAGAATTTTTGAAATATTGTTAGAGATTTAAATCAGTGCATGGTGGGCATATAAACAGCAATTTTTTTAATTTGCTCTCCATGAGAAAAATTAAAAATTATCTTTTACTCAAATTAACAAAGGAAAAAGATAAAAGGCAAAAACATAATGGATCTTGATCTACTTCTGTGATAATCATTCCGTTGTCATTTTAGTTGCTTTGGTACTTTAATGTTATCGCAACCCCCTTGACCCAGTTTGGTGAATATCAAAGAATAAAAAGAACAGTAAATATATATATATATATATATTTACTGATCATACAATATTATATATATATATATTTATTTACTGTTCATACAATAAATATAATATATATATATATATTAAATTATTTATTGTAAAAATATATCATTGCTTATATATTCTAAATTTCAACTATATATTTATATTAAAAGGCAATCAGTAAACATAATTAGAAATGGATTTTTGTTTTTGTTGTGGTGGAAATTTTGTAACAATCACTTGAGAAGGAATTTGAAGCATTGTTTCTTTAGTGATTCTGTGACAAAATAATGTATTCTTTTAGAAATTTCACCTCCTTTTCTTCTATTATAAGAAAAGCTTATAAGCACACACTTTAAAATTAAGACATGAAATAATTAATTTTTCTATAAAAGCCATTGGAACTTTTGAAATTTGGAATACAAGAAAACAAGCACATATGAAAAAGGCGACATTAGAAATTGAATATTCTTCATGTGCATGGTTGCCTGAATAATTCTTTCGAGCGTGATTACCAGAGTTCGGTGTACTATGATGACTGGCGATTTCTGCTAAGGTGGTTGCGACATTATTTTAATTGCTTTTATGGTTGCTTTCTGATGATAACAACAGAAGATCAAAATTATTTACATTTCAATATTTTGCAATTTTTGCTATTTACTTTCTTATTTAAATTTTGTTGCCAAGTAGGAAAAAAAATCCTCTTCTATTTTGTTTTCTTTCCTTTAGGGAAGGGAACTTGATATTTAACTTCTAAAATTTCTTCAGAGATTCTTTCATAATTATTAGAAATAGTTCATCATGCTAAGCTACAAAATCTAACATTTTTCAACTTATGACTACATTAATTTTTTTTCCAATATAATTCAAAGAACTTTTATTTAAAATATAAATGGCAGATAAGTGTACATTTTTAGCCAATTTATAGCACAGTTAAGTTAGAGGAAGGTGAAAGATATACTCACAATTTAAATGCATGAACTACAGCAGCATGAATTAACTTTAAAGTTCCAGAGCTGCTCTGTGGGTTTTCTAAAAAATATTAAAAATATTTTCATTTTACAGAAAACTTACAAAATGTGAATAATACTTCATACCTGCTATAATACTAATGACCAAAACCTGGATTTTGATGATGTACATTTTTTTCTCTTTTAAAGCATTTTTTAGGTTTTTTTAGTGCATTTTGGGGGCTTTTTAGGGTTTTTCAGAGCTTTCTCAACTCCTATGAACTCATTTTTATTAGGAAACATGTCATATCCACAGAAAACTGATTATGTAATCTGTTAGTCCTATTTACAAGACACACTCTTCCCAATAAGGCATGAGGGGAACTTCTAAGAATTTTTCCTTCTGACATTTCTTAGCTCTTTAAGACTTTCTGTGCATGTTCAGTTACAGAGAATTGCATGCAGAAGGCAGGATAAAATCCCCTTTACATTCTTTTTTTTTAATTCAATAGGCATAGTCCATCGGTAGTAAGTTGGAGCAAATGAGCTCAGATCTTGCCATTTTTAAAAAGGAACTAAAGGATTAGGAATGCCATGAATGGGTTTGTCCGACACTACGGAAGATATATTTATTCTTATTTTTGTAAATTTATGTGGTGACAGCAGTATACAGATTCTAGTTCAGATAATTTTTAGAAAGTTTTTGGATGCTGTTAACAAATTTTGTCTGCCACAGACTGAAGGCACAGAAATTTCTAATTAAGGTAAGTCAGCATTTCCTTTTTGTAGTGTGTAGATGAAATAACATGCATTTCCTTTACGTTACTTCATTGTTTGACTTAAAATGCAGTTTATTGAGATTAAATATTATTTGTTTTAATTTTGATTTATTGCATTATGTTTTGGATGCCATTTTACTGGGGAGGGCATTGGAAGTAAACAGGAATGAGGCTGAAAAACGGCAAGGGGTACCCTGAAGTATATTTTTACCCAATTCCAGTTTTATTAATTCAATAAAATTAATTTACTGCTAGAAAGTACTTTTTTTAGTAAAGATAAAATTAAAACCTGGGAGACTGTAATTTGCTGAGATTGCAAAATGCAATAAAAAACTGGGAATGTTGGCAACTATGATGTATAATTGAAAACTTAATGCATAACCCAATAATTATTTTGGCTCTTGATTAAAAATAAAAAAGAAAAAGAGGAAGAAGTACATCATTTTAAAAATATGATTTATATTAATTAAAAAATTGTAACTTATAATCATAATAATTCAAAAATTACATTTACATGCTACACTACAATTACATTTACAATAACATTCACATGCTTCTTAATTTCATGAAATGT
>KK115910.1:372994-398001 GCA_000611955.2 Stegodyphus mimosarum | reverse complement strand
AAAAAAAAAAAGTTCAATACTTAGAAAAGGATTTAAAAAAAAAAAAAAAAACTAATTAAGCACATATGAGTTTGAGTTTTCTACCATATAATGTGTATTAAGCATTCTATTACATTATTTATGTTATCTTACCTACACATACTCATAATAAATGAAAAAAAAATACCAGTTTTCCTAGGTTGCTTAGGGGCAGTAAAAGTCAAAGCTTGATTTACATCAGAACTAGAAGTTTCAGCTTGAAACAAACTTGAAAGACGAGACCTGGAAAATGAAATTACACAAATGTTTATTTTAAAACATAATAAACATACATAAAATTAGTAACACAACAACCTTGAGTTTGGTGTAAATTTAAGTCAACAGCTCCAAGAGTCAAAAGAGTAGATTTAAGTAACAGATCTTGACTTAAATTTACACTAAGCTCAAGGTTGTTGTGTTACTAATTTTATATTTCACTTGCCATGCTTCCTTTCTGCTTTCAAAATAAAGGTACATTTTATACATAGGAAATAGCAGACGAATGTTTAAACATAATAATCTTTAACCCTTTTGAAGTGCATAATACTTTATGCTTTTGAATATTGAATAATGTTAAATAATTAATGTTTTGGCCCTATAGATGAGTAATATTTGTTTGAAAAAAATTATTACAATATATTAATTTTGTAAAAATTATCTCATGAACAATTATCAATAATACTGTAAAAAAGTTATCTTACAATGCAAATAACATGCATTTAGGAAATGGGAAATAATTTATTCATGCAAGGAAAAGACTTATCTGCCACTGTGAGCACATTTCACAGATTATTATAAATTATATACAGTTTTGTATATCTTGTAAAAGAAAGGTCTGCTAAAGATATTATACACAGAAAAATATCATTAAATATTTCAAAAAAATTATTTATTAACCAAGCAGTCTCGATCAGCAGGAGGAATACTTTCCCCCTCATCATTTTCATCCTCAGATGTGATAATTCTGAACTAGAAAGAATCTGTTCAAACAGAGCCAAACCCTCAGATATATGGAGTCCTCTGTGCAGCATTTTCAATTAAGTAAAAAAAAAAAAAAATCTATCCATATGCATATAACTTATCACAAAATATAATTACTTTACAAGTCCTGAACTAATATGTTGTAATAAATTCTAACAAAACATTTTTGAAAAACTATATAAATAAAGATTTACATGAATCAAAACACCTGTGAATGAACACAATCAGGAAATGGGAAACTTTTCTCACATGAAATAACCTTGAGTGCTGAATTTAATTACATACATTTACTGAGAAGATGAAATACAGATTCTTTTTTCTAGTAAATTCGTATTTCTATACTACTGCAGAGTAAAGTCATAATTATTTGCTAAAGCATTTTAGAAAAATTTAAATCTGCTTCAATGCTTAGAACCTGCTTCATAATCACAGCTACTATAAAAATGGAAAATACAATTTTGTGCTTATGATTACAATGCTAGGATCATTTTTTATATTCATAAATAGGATTAATAAAATTAATTAATAAAATTCAGATAAATCAAACAATTTAGCTGAAAATATTACTTTTTATTCTAAATCAAATGAAGCAAAACTTGGAAAGAAGAAGGTTATATAAAGGGGAAGGAAAGGGGGAAATTAAGCAAATTTTTTGCAGTATTTTTTTTTTTTTTTAATCTCCAACTAATAGAGGTATGTCATAAATGGGAAGGGGAGAAAAAAAGCCTTCCTTGGAGACACTGCTTTGGAAGATTCTTTTTCACAAGAAAATATTTATGAGTGCATTTAGACTGAATAAAAGGAAAACTGTGAAAACACCTACTAAAAAAATAAAAAAGTTAAAAATTGAAAGATTTCTCAATTCTCACTTCAAATTAACATAAAAGCTTAAAACACTTCCATGAACTTAAAAATATAAAACTTATTTCTTTACAACTAATTATAAAGAAGGAATAAAAGATCTTGATTCTTGAATTCTGTAATTAAACATTATTTTTCTAATAACACCACACTGGTTGATGTTTTTCACTGTGCATCAATCTGCATTGCTCCTTTAAAACCGGGGGAGGGGGCAGTTAGTTACAACAATTTTATAAGGATGTGGAAAAAGTGTACTTTTATACAAAGAAGGTATGAAAGATCTGATTCTTGAAATTTGTAATTAAACATTACTTTTCAAATAAGTCCCCACTGGTTCATGTTTTTCACTGTGCAATAATCTGCTTTTTTACATTGGGGGGAGAGAGTTACAATAGTTATAGAAGGAAAAGTATATGGAAAAGGGATACTTTTAAATTAAAAAGATGTGCAAGAATAAAAGGAAACTTCAACAATTATTAGAAACAAATCAATTTCCTGTAAGTTGCATCTTAAAATATTTGTCAGATATATTAGCAGATATGAAAAATAAAGGCATGAGAATTTCTTGTTGCAATAAATTCTAAATTTTCATAACTACACTGAAATCAGTAAGTATTTTATAATTATTATAAGATCAATAGCAATTACATCCGAACATTTAAAATTTTGCCATTAAAATGTTAAATACATTAAAATGATGGGCACTTTTCTCAAGTTAAAAAACAGAATTTATTCTGATGACTATCAGACTTAACATACAGCCTATTTTTAGTAAAATATTGAGTGTTTGAGTACACAAAAATACATCAAATTTTATTATTATGTAAAACACCTTACACTTTTAATAAATAAAGATGACTAAAGCAAGTTTAACATCTTACATACCTGGCAGTTGCATTGAGAGTAAAATCTGTATCTTCATCATCCATAATGGTAAATTATATGATCTTACGTTGCAGCTTTAGACCATGTACTAAAATATATATAATAATGAAAAAAAAGAATTCATTTTTTTTCAGAAATATATAAATATCTTGATTAATTTATATTTAAAGAAATTCATATAATTTTAGTATCTGTGCTTGAATAACTCTAACCAGCTATCATCTTGAAAATTAATTACGTAGAAAACATTATCCAATACATAAGATATAAATTCTTGTAACAAATCTTTCAGAATAATGATTTTTGGCATCATAATATGAAAACAGAGTTAAAAATAATCTAATATGCATAATAAAACTATTACAAAAGTGTTTGAACTGTTTGAAATGGAAACAAACAGTAAGAATAGGATTTTATCCATCTATCTTCTGCACCATTTATTCACAGTTACACAAAACTCCCACTTCTAATTTCATTTCTTCAAAATTAAGGATTCTAAATTTAAGTCATTATTGTTACAGCTCTGTATAAAAAATCATACATTAAAATAATTTTTAACAGATCTGTCATTAGAAGAAATATATAGTCCCAAAAACACAATATAAATTACTTGTAAAATCTCAAAATGTATATGAAGTTATTTTTTACATTTCAACCATAAAAAAGAAAAAATAGTGGCATATTTTAACTCTTTTTAAAGAATCAAGGCTATACAAACCACAATGATTTTAATATTCAAATACAGTAAGCAATCTACATTAATTATTACACTATCTCATTCTCAAACAACAGTCATGGTTTCTATAAATAATTTCTATTTTTTATATTTGAAAGCAGTTTATATAATTTAAAATTTGGAAATTGAAGTATAACATTGATTCATTATTAAACAATAACTCAAACAAATTTAAAGGGGGGAAAAGATGCAGAAATGTATACCCTCAAATATTCAAAATATTAAAGCTATGAGAGTCATATTAGATTTATTTGAAATGCACCTAGCATTCATATAAAATAAAAATAATTTTAGCCCTTAATTTTGACTAATTTTTGTCTGCTCCTCTCACCTCTAGTTCACAACTAATTAAATTTATTACCATCAAAATCTATGTATAATACGTCAATTATTATTCACTAAAATCTTAAACGTGGATTAAACTGATATCACCTGTCAAGTGATATCAACTGATAACAATATTTAAATATTTTAAAATGTTTTCCAGTATACAGAAGAGGGCGTAAAAGGGATGGGTAGTAGGAAGATAATAAATACGTAATGTAAATTAAATAAAAATCTTCCCACCCACTTAAAATTATTTTATACAAAAATCTTAATTCTGCAGCAAAGACTAGACATGGAACTGATGTTATTAACTTAAAATCAAATGTTATCAAAGCAAAAGTCACGACATTAAGAAGCCACAACATTCAAAATTACTTTTTTCCCTTATTATATTATTAAAAAGTATATTCAGTATTATCCCACACATACTTACTATCTAGGGTTATATATTTAAAAAATAAATTATTTTCTAGTTTAATTGACTGAGAAATGTTTTTCACAAGTCAATGGAGTTGCGCCACACTTTATAATAAACAAAAAAAAAAGCGACACTAAAATATTCCTAATTTTTAAATCTACAGAAAAAATATTATAGTACTCTATCACTATAATGATTATACAAAGCAACTATTACATTCAGTGGGCAGTACTATATTTTGATGTTTTGATCAGATGACAGTAATGTTTATTGCCAAACCGAAATAACAAATGATGAAAATATAAATTACATGCAAAGTTTTTTCTAAAACACAAAGTTTTATTTTATAAAGCTACTTCAGTATAATTCAGTTTAATATTAAAAATACGAACAGCAACAGTCTTCATTAAATTTTTTTAGTAAAATATTTTTCGCGAATGTTGACACTAGCCTAAATACAGGTGTGTGCACTTCACAAAGAAAATCAATACTTCAGCGTTTGCGAAGCAGTTTCTCTAAAACAGCTGGCGAAAGTGTTCATTAACTAATGAAAACGCTAAATTAAGACATTCAATTAAAACAAAAAATCAAAGGTTATGTAAATATATATCGGAGATAGTCACTCGTTAAATAGTTTACGAGCTGCAATGCACTTTACCAGCGCATATCAAATATCGGGCCGTATTCTCCTACCGTGCGAAGAGATCTTGATACGAGAGTGACGTCAAATATGACGCGCTTTTCGTGCGGAGCGAAAATTTGCAATTCTCGAGCACCGATCGAAACCATTTCGTGTGGCTTTGCGATCGCTTGGTTTTCGCCTGCTCAAGAGCAACCGTTAGAAAATCTTGCGATCGAGAAGTAATGGCGTCTGATGAATGTGTCGCGTTGTGCCTTTTACACAAGGTAAATCGTCGAAATACAATTCAGAGACGAGTGTTTCGAAGCAGATTGGATGCGTTTGCATTATCTGAAAAGCAGTTTATTAAGTTATTTAGGGTAGATAAGCAGTTGTGTTCTGAAATAATATGTAATGTTCGAAGACTTCTTTCTACCTGTTACTGGTTTGCCGCCTGAGCTAAGAGTTACTGGTTTGCCGCCTGAGTTACTGGTTTGCCGTCTATAATCGTAATTTTGGCTTGAAGTGAGAGTCCAGAAAAGGGCAATAAGTACAGATGAGAACCATAAATAACGCGGACCAAAAAGACTCATAAATGTAGAGAATGTGAGTCGGACCGAGCCGACAACCACAGATGAAGTCTGCAAGTTTCCTGCGTATACCCACTCGCAGAGCCGTTCCTAGGCTGCTGACTGCCTGCGTACTTTCCTAAGATTCCACCCCCAAATTAAAAAAAATACTCAATCATTAAGGCAATTTTTATTTCATACTCACTAAGTACTTACATATGACAAATTGTATAAAAAGTACTTACATGTTACAAGTATTTACAATGAATTCAAAATATTTAGGCGTGGTGTCGCGAGAGTCCAGCCAAGGCTAACTAGATCTTATATCTAGATATCTAGTTGACCTTGGTCCAACCGCCCCTGATTTTCGCCGCCCATGTACTTTTACGCGCAGCACCCCCGCCAGGAACGACTCTGCCCACTGGGCTTGTGGAGTCACTTGTTTCGGACTGTAATTTAATTTTCTGCGAATTGTACTGTGATCTGCCTGATCTGGACTGCCTGAAAGGCTACTAACGTCTTCTCTGCTGTAGTCTTCGCTTGTTTTATTTTTTCTGCAATAATTGTGATTTGGTTCAATAAATTTTAGGGTCCTTGATTATAGATAAAAAATCTGCAATTTCTTCTGACGCGGGAGACTTTTTTCACTGTATTTTTCAGATCTGAGGGTGTTGAAGTTTTCTTGATTATTAACACGGTTACATGCTGAGAAATGTTCCTTTTTAGATGCTCTGTTTCATTTTCTATTTTCTGTATTTTTTAAAAAATTGCTGGTACACTTTGCATTCTCTGTGGAAGCTAACAAGACATTATTGGCAGAAATGACAAATGGACTTTTCATCGGGCTTTAAGGTGCAGGTATTCGATCTGTGATTTTTTGAATATTTACAGTAGTGTTCCTTTTTGTAGCAATTACGTTGGGTATGGCCGTGATCTCAACATTTAAAACGCTGCAAGGAGTGTTTTTCAGAAGTGTGCTATTCAACTGTGATGTTGAAGTTAAAAAAATTATTTATTTTATTGATAGTTTCTGCATTTCTTTCAATTCGAGGAGATAGATCGGGAGCATGATTAGCTCTGCATTCTGTTTTTTAGTAAACTCTTTAATGAGCTAGATTACCCGCGTTTCAAGTTGTTAAAGATAGCATCGTACGGAACTATAGTCGGAACAGTATTGAGAATGATGGTCGTAGTTCGTTGACCTTCAGTATTTGCTGCAAGAGAAGAGAAGAGAGAATTTCTTTTTCTTTGCTCTTTGAAATTCAGAATGCGTACGAACGTGGAGAGATTTTTTCTTTTACTTATTTATATTCTTTTGGTATAAAAATTTCAGTAGTTAGATTTATAAATTTTATCCCCTTGGAATGAGTGATTGTCTGATCCGTAAGGATTAGACCGGTAAAAATTAGTACCGTTTCTAAAGCCTGCTTGTGAATTTGTGATTTATTGTCAAGAATTTATTTTTCCCTGCGTGATTTCTGAAAAGTCTTACATGGAAGTGCTGAGGTGGTTTTTCTTGATCATATCATGTAAACTTTAGTTCTTTACAGTAAGTTCTAGGAATCACAGAGATTCCTAGAGGATTCCGTTATTTAGAACTATGTGATTATTTCGTAACGTTTGGTGATTTACTCCAAATATTTTGTACTTTTATTTGAAGCTTCACTGTGCGTTGTGTCTCATGGTAGAAGTGTGCATTTTGCCTTGTATTTCAAGTTTGGACTCATTCCCTCTTTTATTTTTTACTTTACCATTATTATTGCTATTATTTTTATTTTTACTACTTATTTTTATTTCTTGTCTTGGCTAACTTCCTAACTAAAATTTAAATTGTTATCACACTGGACCAACACTTTTTTCTTTGGCTTTGCTGAGTCTTTCAACTAGCTCAAGAAGACTTAAAGAATTTCCAAAGCCCTACACCCCTAATCAGAGGGGTTTTTTTTAGCTCCGTTTTTTTCCCTCTGATAAGAAGCAAGTGTTCAGGAGTGCTCGGTCACTGGAACGAAGCATTCCCGCCTTTTTTTTAACCCTTTTTCATTTAGTTTAGGTTAATACTTTTAACATCCTACTCAACATACTATATATTTATAACAGCATATTAGGGCCTTTATTATTAGATGACCGCCTATATAGCAGATTTAGTTGCTATGACATTACAGTGACATCTCAATGTTACATCTTCGTCACATGACATTTGTGACCATGGTACGATGCCACAGAAATGTCCCATTGTGATGTGGATGTGAACGTCGCACGGATTTCACATACATGTCACAGCAAATATTTAATGTGACTACAATAAAATTTTTAGTCTCCTCCACTCTGACCTTTCTTGACCCTGCTCACATACCCCCTTTAAGGGGAGACATTCTTGCGCGCTGACCTTGGCCTCTTGATTAATTGTTAAATGTTTCAATAAACCGTTCTAAATAAATTATTTTTTATGCTAATGGCTTGGAATTATAATTATTTCTTATTTATTCAAAATATTGACAGTTTATAGCGTGTTTTTATTGATGTGACACTTAGACATCTTTGAACTATATTCTGTGGTGAATGCATTCACATTCTACCGTATCTAGTGTTATCCAGAGAGGCTGATCAAAGAGTTTATGCATAGCGTTTGTTTAGCTTAAGGATTTTCGAGGCCATTTTTTTAGTTCAGTTCGCCATTTTGTTCGCCAAACATATCGTCACTGCTAAATTTTTAGGTAAACGCTGCTTATTGTATATTGATGTGTATGATACTAGCAATAATTAGTATATAATAATAAAAGCGGAATTTAAATGCTATGAATAAAAAGAAATAATGAACTGATAATCGATTAACTTTTATTTGTATTACAAAGAGTGCGGAAGCAAGGGTATTGTCAAAAATTTACTCTCATTTTTGTCTCACTGCTTATAAATTTTAATTTAAGGAGTCAGTTTTATTTAGCAGATATAATCCACTTTTTGTTGTTCAAAAGACAATGTGAAGACGGAAATTATTTTACGCATTTTATTGCAGTTCTTTCATCGTACTCTGCTGTTCTTCGAAATTAATTTCACAAAATAATTATTTACTGAGAGTGGTACTTAGAGTCACATTACAAATGATGCCATACTTTCCTAAACAGGTCTGGTTATATATAATAAGTTTCTTAATTACTATAATTTTACAAATGAGGTATTACTTTATAACGCTGAACTTTTCTACATGTTCCGTTTATGTAAATTTCTGATATTATTTTAAAAATTTATTATATCAGATCTTTTCTTCCCGTAAATTATGTCACGTTTTTACATATTATATATTTAAGTTGCGCAGTTAAAGTAACCCCGTTTTCTTATTAAGAGATTGAATTAGAGAAAAATATTTAGTTAAGCTTAGGTCATTTAAATATGGCAAAACACACAAAAGTAGCCTACTCAAGAAAAGGGATGCCTTTGTAGATGACTTGGTAAGGGGGACTAGCTCGTATTTACTTCACATACTAACAAAAACATGAAAAACAACTACACAAAATTATTTCTTACTTGAGAGATTAAGAAAACATAATTATCGTATTAATTTTTAAATAGGTTCAAAAATTATTTAAACGCTAAGAATATAGAAATAAGGAAATTACATTTCATCGTTACTTATATATGAAGGAAGTTAAAATCTTATTTGTGACAGAAGAGTCTAAATTAATATTAATTTGTCTCAAAAGTACAAGTTACTTCATTTTATAAAGAAACTGAATTTCAAACTAGATTTTAAGAGAATTGAAACTGCAGAAAAGTTTAGAAATGCAATGAAAATTACTATAAATCGAAATGTATATTTAAGCCCCACCGATAAACTTTATCCGAAGTAATAATTTTATTTTAAACTAATGCATTTCACACATGCAAACAAGATACTTTATTTATCATTAGAAACTTAAAAATTACGCCTAACCCTCTAATTACATCTAGTTTATATAACCTAAAAACATCTCGTTTCGCTTTGATGTATCATTTGGAGAAATGATACATCAAAGCGACATTTATGAAAAGATATTATTTTTTGCAACTGAATTTAAAAAGCTTAAGAAAATTAAGACACCAATCTTTCACAAAGGAATTTAAAAAGTTCACTTGGAAATTCGCATATTATAAAACATTGATAAATTAAAGTGAAGTCTTTGTCATCATCCAGCGGAAGGAAAACTGATTTTAAAGGAAAATATAACTTCATAGAATTCTTTTTATGTAATATAACTTCATGTTCTTTGCCGCATTCAAACAAATAAATAAATTTCTATCTGGAATTTGTTTATAGCAGAATCCTGGAGAGTCAATCGAAGGATCTGAAAACTCCGTATAATTACGTTGTCTTTTACTGTAGGACAAACAAATATTTCTTTTAATATAATAGGAGAAATTTCATGTTTTCGTTATTTTAAAATTAAAAAAAAAGCTGTAAATTTATTTCTACAAAATTAAGTAGTGGAATTGCTTTTGTTTTCATATATAAGACCAATTTCCATTTGAACTAAATTAAGTAACTGAAAGTCAGTTTCAATTGCGTAGATTTCCAAAATGAAAGGCAGAAACGTGTTTCATACCTATTGTGCTAAAAGTAAATTAAAACTGTTTTTTATATTTAAAAAATCATATAATCTATTTCTCTTCAATTAAAAGTATACTAAGGAAAATGTTTCTTTAATTCGCGTTTAGTAATAAAACAATGAAATGAATACTAAAATATGTATTGATGCCTTTTTGAGACTTTACAATTTGAAATCATTTCTGGTTTTAATAAAGAAAGTCAAATGAAAACTTTAAAGAAAATCCAGTTAAAGAAAAAAAGTACATTCAAGAAAGCACAACATCAGAGCCTTGCCATCAGATTTTAATATCTGAAACTAATCTCATAACTGCTTCTGCTAAATATTTTTATTACCTTCAAAATCCTTATTATGCAGTATTTGTGCTCTATTACTGCCAAATGCTGATTCTCCCAAAAACGGTACAACTCTGTGTCGTACAGATTCATTTAGATTAAATTAATAACTTTTTAAAAGTATGCATTGTAAAATATAATATCTTCATGTTATTTAAATAAAACAATAATAATAAAAAAAACTGAATCAGGTTTACGTTAATTGAGATGAATAGCAGAAATGCGTGTATCTCGTTGTTACTTCATCTTTAATTCAAAACATATTTTCCGAATCCTCATCTTTGCTTTGTAAAATGGCATTGAAATAATTATTTAAGTTAAAACATGGTTCTGATTTCATTCTATCTTTGCAGAAATTTGTGGATAACAAATAATTTTCATTGATTTTCCTCGCGTTTCTATAAAATTCATGCATCTCTGGTATTTTTCACGACATTAATCGCTTCATTCTTATATATAATTTTAAAATTTCGTTTATTTTATATCAATTACTAGCTGCGAAGCGGCCAGCCTTCGTCTGGCTTTTAAATGTACCGAAAAACTGCCTAAAGGGAACAACTGGGATCGATAGCCCCGTAAGTTCTTCCAACTTTTTTTCCCTTGTTGAAATTCCAACTCCCTCCCCTCTTGCATACGGCCCTGATGTATAAAGCAAACCAGAAAAACATATATATCTTGAATTTTCAGCAAACTGATTGCATGAGATGTGTATTAAACATTTATTAAAACATAATTTATGCCCCCTTCTTAACCACCACCATAACTACATAAAAGATTATACAAAAATTCTACAATAAAATAAATATAACTCCATGCCATTTCTGATGAGTCAAATTTTTTCAAACATTTTTTTTTACTCGACAGTTTGAATAGTTCTTTTTCTGAAATTTATATGTAACGCACCTCTAGAATGCTAAATAATAATAATAAATTTATATATAACTACTGCTATCATTCAGGTCAGTATACAATACGTGTTTACTCCTAGTATGTGTTGATAAGGTAAAGGAACTTACGAAATTTACCACATAAACCGCTGGGTTTCATTCAGTTTACCGTATGAGCTACTAACAGTATTTAAGTATTACTATGAAGGTTGTAGTACAGTGTATATGCTCAGAAGCCTAATACAGATTTTCCGTAATTCAGCTTTCCTAACAATAACTGTTTTATGAATTGGAATATCAATTCTCGCAAATTTCTTATGCTTTTGCATAATACGCTGTGTAAAATTGTATTAAATTTAAACTCTAATTTTTAAGAGAACAGGAAAATGTGTGTAAGAAATGCAGAAATATTTAAAGTAAGTGATTCACACTAATCACCTAATGAAACAAATTATATGACATTTTTACTTAATACAATTATTTACATATATTGAAGCTCTGCAGGGTAAGAGAGTTATTTTAAATTTACAGCTTAAAAAATTCTCATAAAATTGTAATTTGTCAATGGAGTGGTGAAAGAGAATGCACATTTATTATAACTAATATAACTAAATATAAATATCAGTAATGACATAAAGTAAGAAATTTAGAATTACTTTTTAACCAAGATCAAAAATTGAAATTCGTAATTAATAAATTTCAAATAATTCTATAAATGTAACAAAGAACTTAAAAATGTTAAAACCAAAACTTTCAAACAAGCATTACCCCAACTGAATAAATTTAATGAAATTTAAAGAAAAAAGAACAAAAGAGAAGAGCAATTCAATCAACCTCAATGTCACTTCGTCATGGGAGAAGGAACAATGAAACTAATTGAAATTTCTCTTCTACAAAAATCCTTATTTTTCTGTATCCAGAATTAGCCGATGAACCACTTCAATGTATTTTAATTATAATAGTTCACCCGAAAATTCTGGTCCTTCTCCAAAACAATGTAAATTCTAATTAGAATCTTGTACCTTAAATAAAGAGAATTCCATTTTATTTAAAGAATTGGAAGTGAAATAATAAAATAGTTCAGTGAAAAATATAAATCAAAATTTTGCCTTTAAACATATAGCATATAATCGAAAAAAAAATTAAAACGTTAGTGAAATTATAAAACTTACTTGAAAAGACGTAATTAAAACTCATAATAAGTAATTAAAAACTTCAAGCACTTTCATTAGACTTAGAATCGAAACTAGAAATATCTTTACAGTAGTGAAGGTTAGGTTTACAAGGTTGCTCTTTTGGCTTCATTGGCGAAACTAAAAAACATTGGCGAGAAAGTAATCGCTCAAAAAGCTAAAATTTGGAACAAAAGCTGGAATTTTGAAACCAAAAGAAAAGCTCTTAAATATTCAAGGAAATTTTTTAAAAATTTTGACAAATAAAAAGATTACTTTATGAATTGAATGAATTTAAAATAAATTCTACTATTTTAAAACAAAAATGGGTATAAAGAACATCATTTGGTGTAAAACTTTTAATTAAATATTAAAATCAATTATTCTTTAAAAAAGTAAAATCAGAAAGGTGATTAAAAAGCGGTTAAAAAGTTTTTAAAAATTATATTGTAGATATGAGTAGAAAAATCCATAAATTTCAATTTTAGATTTTTTTAACATTGTTATTTAAAATTACAGAAAAAGGAAGTAAAGGAAGAATTGTTAGAAATGTTAAAAAGTATTCACGTCATGGACTTATCATGATGACTTTGAATATATATGGCCCTTGTTTAGCAACAGAATAGTAATTAAGAGAAAAAATAAAAATAAATAAAAAATAAAATCCTATAAACTCTTTAAAACATCCTTCTTTATCCTTCTCTTTTGGAGATTTCAGATAAAAAATTCATGCTTTTAAAAGGTACTATAGGGTTTAGACTACTCCAGATTTCTTTAACTTGTGCACAAAACTATATTGCAAATAGTTTTAAGTAGATTGGTAAAAATATTATCAAAATTCTTCTTGAAGTTTCTGGTACTATTTATTGACTATAATTATATTTCTTCATTTCTAAATTCTCCATTTTTTGTGAAAAGCAGAAATTTTTTAATAACAGTTCTTTTTTATGTTTTTGCAGACTCTATAGGTAGAAGAATTTTTCAGTTCATTTTAAATTCTATCATTGTAGAATTTGTTACATAAAACACTGAAATTATTGTTTACCTTATCAATTTTGGTTATGGTAAATTGCTTTTTTAATTGTGAAAACTTAACAAGTAAATTTTTCCAGTTTTTAATTCCTTTAAATCCTTGAATTTTCTCAATTTTCGATTTTCTTTGAGTAAATATCTCATTCTTCCATTCTTTGAATAGATGTAAAGGTAAACTAAGTTGAGAACTAACTTTCAAGATGAAATTATCAATAGCTGTAGAAAGATTTTCTATGCAATGTAATTTACTAATGAATTTAATGCGTCTAAACTTTGTCCCTTTTTCATAATCAGTCTAACCTCTTGATCTTGAATAATGTCCAAGGAATGTATATACATACATATATCTATTTATATATATATATATATATGTATGTATTTTAAAAAATTGTCTTGTAATTACTAAATCTAAATATATATTTTCTGTAATTTAGTTTCCAGAACAATGTCTTAGAATCAAACTGATTTTCGTACATATAACTATTCGTTCAGTATTACAGATGAGCAACAAATTACTAACTTGAAAAATAAGGTTGTAGTTAACTAATTTGGAAATTATGATTGTGTTAATTTACAAAAGCTGTTAATTCAGAACGGCACATTTCGTTACATAACAAAATATTCAAATAGGTACATGTCCTATAAATATAGTATAAAAACGGTTTTCCTTTCATCCTATTATCAAAATAATTTAGCTCCTTTTCTGGAAGAAGAAGAGCTAAGAAGGAAGAGAGAAATGGAGAAGAGAAAACAGCATTAAAAGCTAAACAATTAAAAAAATATTCCAAGCCAAATAGAATTAAAAATATATTTCTGTTAAGAAAGAGGAGGAAAAAGATATTAAATTAAAAAATATAGTTATTGTTTTAAGAAATACGGCTATTATAAATATTGCAAGCCAGATTTTTTTTTTTTTTTTTTTTTTTTTTTTGGAAACACTTCTATTTTGAAAGAGGGAGAAAAGGGTTAAATTAAAAAATGTAGTTAAGTTTTTAATAATCTATAATAAAAACTCATATTTTTTACAGAATTTAGAAATTTTGGGAAAATATGAAGTTCTTTAAATATTAAATTCTTAAGAATGAAAGCAAAATTATGTAGCTTCTGGACAGGAAATACTTAAAAGTTTTTGCAATATAATGCGCTTAGAAAATCACCATATGATCACTTTTGCATCATATATAATGCGTTTTACATTTTCTATATACAATATAGTTCACACAGATATGTAACATACGTAAATGGATTACAGTTCTATAACCTTAATAGGGTGAGATACCACCTGAGTACTATCAGAAAATTTCAAATGATTATACTGAATATTTTCAATGATTTAAAAATTTCGAATATTACGGAAATGTTTTAATACCTTGAAGGATATAATTACTTACTGGATCACTGAAACTTTGTTGTAGTTAACTGTTCTTCAAAACAGGAGGACATAATGCTAATTATTTAGAAAGTAATCCCGTTTTGGGTGACATCTATTTGCATCTTTATTGTCACTACATTGTACAGTTCCTCATTCTACTAAAATAAATGTCGAGGAACCTAGTGAACTGCTAAGCGACTTATCGCTTAGTTCAAATAACAGGAATTGTAAACTCAAGAAGGGTTAACTACCCTTTATATTACTGAAAATAAGATGAACAGTCGGCCTCTTCCTTCGGGCTTACAACAAAGCGTCCACTCGGGCTTCAAATAAAAATAATAAATAAGAACAAACTATAACTAACTAAGAGACTTAGCCGAAGCTAACGTAAATCTAACTTAGTTGGCCTTTAATTTAAACTAGCTGGCGACTATCAAAACGCACCTACTTTACGGCCGAGCATAACAGTTTCTAACGAGACTTAACCCGAAGGCAAACACGTGCTACTCAGGATTCCAAGCTCTCTCTTCCAAAGTAAGTTGAATCTTCTTTAAATACTACTTCTTACTCATTTGCATTCAACGCGATTCTAAAAATTCCTTCTGGTAGGGAGTTGTAAGTTGAAAGAAGGAACGATAGGAAAGCACAATTAACTTAAAATATCTGTTATAAAATTAAAATATAGGTACAACATTCATGGCACTTTCCTATGCTCATTCGTGTCACTCTATGGAGTTATTTAAAAGTCGCAATGTGTCGTTACATTAAGTGACGACACACTGTGACGTCACATTGCATCGCTCATTTAAAATCACACTGGGACGTTCATGTGAAGTTACATTGTGACATTATTGTGAAGTCACACTGCGATGTCGATGTGTAGTCACCCTGCAACGTTGTTGTGAAGTCGCACTGCGACATTAAACGTCACAATGCGACATCACAAAAAAGGACATTAAACCATACCTACAACGTCACTGCATCATTGAGATAGTCACAGTGTGACATTTTTGCAGTGTTACAGCGACGTCGCCATGCTGTTGCGGAGGTCACATGGACTTCTCTAATATTAGACACATTGTTCATTGCATATTAGGACAGATACATATTTATATTTTTCTTGCTTATCTTTCATCTTCCCGAAGTTACTTAAGCCCATAATTACTGTTGTGTTTATATAATCTGTTCCTTATTTATTTATTCTTTTTTAACTCACTTTTTCACCTAGTCTTAAGAATTTCGTTTCAGATACTACGAAATTATTTTTCTCTCAAACAAATTAGCGCTCTTTCTAGTTGCCTTTCCGTTGCCCCTAATCTTGATTTTTCACCTTGCGGGCAGAAAGACTTAGCGAGCGCAAATAAGGCATCTCTCCAACACGGTGACATCGCAAATGTGTCACGCTGGGACGATCTCAATGTCACAGTGACGTTGTAGGTATGCCTTAATGTCCGTTTTTTATGACGTCATATTGTAAAGTTTATATATTGTTACACTGTAACGTTTATGTGACGTTAATGGGAAGTCATATTGTGACGTTGATGGAAAGTCCCACTGGGACATTTTGTGAAGTCACGCTGAAATGTTGATGCATAGCAACACCGCGACGTTGTTCTGAAGCTACACTGTAAGGTTGTTGTGAGGTTACATTGCGAAGTTTATCCGTGAAGTCAATGGATCCTACTGTCGAAATTAAAAAAACGTAATTGTCGTGAAAAATCACTTAAAATTTATTATATCTAGAGTACAAACATTTAAAATAATTAAAAGCAAGATTTCGAAAGTCAGATTAGTGGTTGGAGTTGTTTCATTCCACATATCCATAACTGTGGAAGAAGTAAGTATCCATAGAATCTCATTTTGGACTAGGAGTTCAATCTCAGTCTGGTTTCTTGTGTCAGATGTCTCAGTCCGATTAAGTGTCTCCGTCACATTTCGAGGTGCGCAGAGATATTCGCATCTAAATAAATCGGGAATTTCCCTATGTAATGAACACCACTGGTTTTCCCGGCAGTCGCATCTGAAAAAAAAAAAATTAGAATGATTAGATGTGAAGATAGGATATTTTCTTAAACTAGGTAATATTGCCAAGAGTTACTTAAAATTGGGACTTGATACAGTTGCGTTTGCTCAAATTTATGTTGAATGTCTAGATGCAGTCTTTAATTTTAGCTTTCGCGACGTCTCGTACGCTAACAAAGCATTTATTTGAGTGTCATTCGAGGTGCATAAGAACTTTAGTTTTCATAATTTACTGTACTGCAATTCATAGGAAATTACTATAAAATGATCTACTCACAAGTAAGGTATATAGTTTTAGACACACTTAATGCGTATGAGTATTAGATGTGCTTGTTATTGTAGATTTAAATTATGTTTGTGCTTTGCACTCACCAGTGAAATGAAGATACGCGTAACACCGTATGATACTCTTTTCGGTGCTGGATTGGCACGTTGGATATTTGAATTCATTGTACAACTAAGAAAAGTTTCCAATTTCATTTAATCTGCCGAGTTCTGAGAAAATGTTAATAAATAATCTAAGTCTAAAGAGAAATGTCATTTCCAAAGCTGTATACTTCCAGGCTTTTCGCGTAAGTCGTCTGTAGAAGTGAGTCATTTAAAAAACATGCATGAGCATTCCAATTAGTATAGTTCTATATCTGTAATGTATGGCAATAAGTTCTTTCCTTGTCTTCTATCCCAAATTCTGTGAAACGATCATTAAAATTGTATCATTCTAGCATGCATGTACTCGCTATTCGTTTAGCATGAACTTCACACCGAGTAAGAAACCAAAAAATTTACATGAGAAAATTTTTCAAATACAGCATAACGTTGACTTTAAAAATTTATCCCCGCAGGTTAAGTAATTGAATAACTTCAGCCTAGCCATACGGAATTTAGTTTAAAGAAACGTTAGTATTCATGTTATCATTTCTCATTCTGATTTATTTTACCTTGTGTGGACTCACGTGGCTTTATGTGCAGAATAGATTTCTAAACTTAGAGCAAAATCTGATGAATCAAGGTAGAAGTTTCAGACTAAAATAAGCTTTAGACCACAACGGCAAAGTACCAAAGCCCAAACATCTCTACTTGGAAATATAGACCAACGTTTGAAAGCAATGACCTACAAAATAGCCTGTTTCAAGACTTGGATATACAACTTTTAAGATCATCAGCTGTCTTCACAAATTGTGTAAAGAGATTTTAAACGCTTGCGTGTTAAGGTATAAAAAAACAGAAGATAGTTTAAAATAACGGCATTTACAGTATTTTAGAATTAAAAAAATAGTTTCGTATAGGACCTATTACATAACTATAACAAAACTGCAAACATTGCACACTTACCTACTAAGATAACCATAATACCTTTTAGTGGGTCGGGGTCATATATTACTCATGTACATTCTTTCGTTGGACAGCAGATTCGGCTCTCTCGGAACTAAAATAAAATGTAGAACATCAGACACAAATTGCATTAATTATTAAAACACGTTCCTTGAAACAGTGCTATGCAAAGATCTAGCTTTGTAAAAACTTTGATATTACGCTAATCTGAACTAAAGCAATAGTCTGGAATTGCATCAGCAATCATTTCTAAGCTATAAATGTCAGCGGCGCAGTGAGGCAATATGTTTAGTAGGTTCCTTGTATACAAATACGTGGTACTATAAGATACTTTAGTGACAGTACAGGTTTCAAAACGTAATCCGATTTACCAACTCCATCATAAAGAGCTATGTGAATGTCCGACTTCTATTGTCGATAATAATTAAATTTAAACTTTTTAATACAGGGAAGTTTTAAAAAGACATTAGCTTATATTACATCACATATGAAGCTGATACTAAATTACTTGTACAATTAACCAGTTCAGTTATTAATGGATCCAGAATGAGTTACTGGTGTCCTATGAGTTTAAACACTACGAATGGGACTCACTGAAACGTTTTTCAGCAGTGTTGTATTGCGGTTTTTACGCCACAATACGAACTGGTGAATCTAAACTAATTAAGCAATAGAATAAACCTAGTACGTATAATACCTATAAGGTAATATTGTGGCTCTTCCCCCCCAAATATACATCGTTAATCAAGGACTCAACTAAATCAAAGCAAAAAGTAATCTTAAAAATTAAGTACTACCGAAATAAATATTTTTGTGATCGTAATTTCGTAGAAGTGAATTTGCGTTGTGTTCTATTTCATTCCTAGATCGTGCTCATGAAAAACGATCATGTAAATAATAATAACAATATACAAGAAAAACATAACAGATATTGTTACGAATTTCGTATATTTATTTAGTTGTTTATTAGTAAAAAGGGGTTTGTACCTGAAGGACTGTTGTTTTCGTTTTGCGATTTTGCGTTGGAAGCATTAAAAGTCTGAATCACTTTTCAAATTGTTGCCACAAAATACTGCAGCCCTGTATTATATTTAAAGAAATTAAATACTGAAAGTAGATAGAATATGAGAGTTCACCGACACTTGGGGTGTGAGGTGTGGGCGTGGCCAGTGACGTTAGCGGAAGGGAGGCTACGTTATGCATGGTATAACCGGAAGGGGAGGAGATTGTGGAGTGGAGGCGCAGCAGATAAGAAGGAGTGTTTATTGATTCTTCATTTAGCCAATAAGATGACGTCACACTTTGATAAGAGATAATTTTTTATTGATTTTCGGAAGATTTTTGTTATTGAATTTTTAGGCTTTGTATTTTTTCTTTGTATTAAAGCTCTTTTACTATGTATATGATGGTTCTTTCCTAGGTACATATAATGACGCTTATTTTCGAATTTAATGATTGATTCAGAAGGCCTTAATTTTAGATGTAGATTTTCAATTTTCTGTATATGTAATTTTCTGTTGCTTATATTTTAGTTATAATTTAAACTGTGTATTAGGTTAATTGAAAAGAAAAAAACACTCTTTTTTGAAACGTTTAGGAAAAATTAAGGATTATGTTATATATTGATACTGTTGCGTGCGTACGGGTTCGTAATACATTGAATATACAAGTCCAATAAAAAAGTTAATAAAATTTATTCTTATCACAAGAAATATAACAAAACGCTGGATTTTTCCCCAAAGATATTCGTACAATATCGCAATATAATCAGTAGTATATTTTAAACTACTAAAATACTAAATAGAACGCAATCCAAAGCGCAGAGAAAGCTAATCCGATCTCATGGCGAATTCGCTACAATCAACAACAACAGTTCTAAATCTAAACAAGAACTGAGCGAAGATGTTTCTCTCCGGCTTTTATAACTTTTTAAATCAGCTGTGCGAGAGTGTTCTAGCAATTTCTGGAAAGCAAAAAGAGTAGAATTACGGTTACAGCTAACATACTAATCAATTTCATTTATTCAAATTAAATATCAATTACAAAGATAAAGTTTTATTCAATGTTAAATGCACGCGCTCTTGTATTTTTACTTTTCCAGCGTAGCTTTCTCTTAAAATACGTCACGGGGAAATAAAACAGTTTTAATTATAATTCTATTAAAAATACCAAACTAAATGTAAAATTCGTTATGATTCGTTACAATATTCCTAGACTGCAAATGAAACTCTAGGAATAATCATCGTGTAATTACATATAAGTTGAAGTCATCTGGAAACTGTGAAAAAAAAAAGTACATTTGTAAGCAATTTGTTTTACAATGTAACTTACCAAAACTCAAATTTAATTCTTTAGTTATTTAAATATATCCTGGAATTTTATTTGAACTGCGGGATTTTCTTATAAATCGGAATCTTATCTGAATACTTAGTATGAGAACTTTAAAGGCAACTGAAGGCTGGTAGTTTGACTCAGGTAGGAATCTTGGGGTAAAGGGTTTTTGTATAAAGTGAATGCCAGCTTTATATAAGTAAGGCTCGTACTCGTTTTACATAATTCCATGTGCCTAAGCGAACACGACATAATTTCACTTAGAAAGTATTCCATGAACGTATCCCTTCCAAAAAACTACTTTTAGTACGTTTTACTATAATTAGGTAAACAGTCATTAAATAATCATTATAAATTTGCATAAAACGAGGGCTGCTCAGTTGCGCTGTTTTACAATATGAAAATTTTTCAGATTTTGTATTACTCCCAAAAGGAGCTCTTTTTTTTACATTTATTTATTAAATATCATGTTCTTCGCACTTAAACCATAAAATTCAATTCAACAGCAATATCGCAAAACAATTTTAAAATGAGCATATCTTTAGAATTTCCGATGCACAATTTCGCGCGCTTGGAGCCTTCCTTTGATGTGGTAGCCGGTTCTTAGGCTCCCTCTCCCAGGAATCTAACTCTGATTACTTGTCACCCGTTGCGACCATGGAAGGCGTGTAATCTACCATCGGCAGTTGATAAGGCAGACACTTGAAAGATACGTCGCCAGGACGAGCCTGTGCGATCAGCGCAAAGTTACGTCACCACATAATACGGATACGAGGTCGGATCGGTTTTGGTCTAATAAAAGCGTTCGTCCCCAGAGGGTCAGAGCTCTAGAACTGCCACAGTTATCCAAGTGGTAAGGTGCTCTTCCTTAGAAGGGAGCTCTGCTGCATGTATTAGCTCTAGAATTGCCACAGTTATCCAAGTAGTAAGGTACGACCCAAAAAACCATAACTGCTTTAATGAGCCATTCGCGGTTTCGACTTAGTACGGCCTGTACTTAGACACGCATGACTTAATCTTTGAGACAAGCATATGACTACCGGCAGGATCAACCCAAAGTTATACAGTCACCACATAATTCGGACATGACGTCCAATTGGTTTTGGTCTAATAAAAGCGCTCGTCCACAGATGATCGGAGCTTTGCTGCATGCATTAGCTCTAGAATTGCCCCAGTTATCAAAGTAGTTAGGTACGATCCAAGGAGCCATTACTGATTTAAAGAGTCATTCGCGGTTTCGCCTTAATACGGCATGTATATAGACATGCATGGCTTAATCTTTGAGACAAGCCTATGACTACTGGCAGGATAAACCAGGTAGCTTTTTTAAGTTCATAGTACGTTCGAGCTGCAAACAACTCGAATCCGCCATTTTCATTAAGCGCACCTAGGAAATGCGCTGGGAGCCGCTGTCCAGATGGCTCCCTCTTTTATTTCATACGGAAAGAATCGTATTCCAAAAACCAACAAAATAGAACAGAGGTCCTATTCCATTATTCCGTGCACCATCATTCAGACGTCGCGCCTGCTTTGAATACTCTTCAAAGTAAACTTTCCCGTCAGCCAAGACAACCGGTGAAAATCATCAGAGGAAACCGGCAGGCTGTTCAGAACAGCTGTAGTCGGACCACCTGTCTGAAACTGAGATCCAACTACGAGCCTTTTAACAGCAACAACTTTAATATACGTTATTGGAGCTGGAATAATTGAATAGGACCTCGGTTCTGTTTTGTTGTTTTTTGGAATACGAGGTAATGATTAAGATATTTTTTCCCCGTACAGTGTTGCCATTGCTCGCTTTGAAATTGTTGAGTTTGTTAATCAAAAGTTCTTTAAAGGTTTACAAAATATGAAACAGATAATAAAGCAAATTCCAAATTTCAAATTTGGGCTTTCAGATGCCAATATTCGGGTGGAAACGAACGTTATTCAAAATTTGATAGCTCTAGATGCCGTTGTTTTATCACAATGCGAGAGACATATATACATTTATGTAGATTCTTCATTATTTAATTTCTTTAAATATAATGCAGGTCTCTAACATTTGGTGGCAACAATTTCAAAAGCGATACACCGTTTATAGTGATGCAAAATGCCAAATCGAAATTAATAGCCCGTATAGTCTAACTCCCTCTGGCTTTTAGAAATTAAATAAAAAATATGATTAAGAATACGTTCATATGTGATGTTGCTTAACTCTTGATGATGCACCCGGGAAAAATGTCTAATTAAATAATAAATTTAGTTTAAAATAATAATGAATTTTTATAGTTACCATTATAAGCGAACATACATTTTGGAATAATACAGAAAGTTCCGCAGTAAATGAGTTTTAAAGAATGTAGAATAGCTAATATTTTTTTCCCTAAAAGATTAAGTTATTGATGACGAACCTTAAGATGTCTGCCTGTTATTATCGATTATAGGAAAATCATAATTTATGAGAAGATTAGCAACTTTAATTTTATTTAAAATCTAATATATCTAATTTGCTTTTAGCAAATATATGAAGTTCCTTTTGTAAGCATTTTGAAGCAAATGTATTAGCTTTTTAATGAAATTGCTAATTATCTCGGTTGTTTTAACGGCAATTAAGCAAATACTGTTGATCATGTCTTAAAACTCAACTCTTGCATAATAAAGTATGGCTAACCAGTTTTTGAGTGCATTTTTGTACATAAAACTAATAGCTTGAAGATGAAGGATTTCGTATTAATAACAGATACATTTAAGACGGATTAAATTTAAGATTTATTTTCTGAAAGCTTCCAGATTTTATACTACTCCTAAAGCGGAGTATTTTTCATTTACATACATATACACGGCATATTTTTAGAATTTCCAATAGACAGTCTTGTTCCCTGAAGATAAAAATGTTTTATTCTTTAGAGTGTTCCTCTGCTCGTTTTGAAATCGATGAGATTTTAAATAAAAAATTCGTTAATGTTTTACAAAATACGAAATAGGTAATAAGCAAGTTCGAAATCCAAATTTCGGGCTTCTAAGTGCCCATGGTCGGATGGAGGACTGGGCTTCAAATGGGATTGCTCTAGGCACCCATTTCACACGAGCACACACACAGTAGGTCTGAAATTCCATAACGTGTTGATAATTTAAACAAATCTTTCAAACGCATACCCTCCTGCAAAAGATCAGAAAGAATAAGCCACACGAATAGCTACAATAAACCTTCAAAACGATAATATGAGCCTGCAAAAGATAAAGAAGCCTAGAATATGCTAAAAATATGCTAAAGCAGCCATCCAAACGACTAATTATGTGAAAACAATCCTAAAGAATAAAACACGCTAATAACTCAAATGAACAAAAAAGCAACTACTGAAGGTACGAAATCTTAGAACTTAGTAAAAATTCAAGGGAAATTTCCAAACGATTAGACACACTGGGGAACGTTCGGAAAGAATAGAACATTTTTATAATAATAATAATAATAATAATAAAAACCCAGTCCAAATGAAAACACACATCTGCAAATACGAAAAATTAATATTCAAATAAAACTTTAAGAAAGTGGAAAGGATACGGAATCCTAGAACATATTAAAAATTATAACAAAACCTTCCAAACAATTACACGCACTGCTAACCTTTCGAAAGATTAGAGCCTAAAATATTAAAAATTATAACAAAACCTTCCAAACAATTACACGCACTGCTAACCTTTCGAAAGATTAGAGCCTACGAATAATTCAAATTCCCCTAGCAAATGAGAATACGCACCTGCAAAAGTTGATGAAGAATCCTGGAACACTCAATAATTTCAACAACCTGATGAATAGCTCTCCGCGGAAAACATCGCGGATAAAACATCGCCGTACAAAACATCATAGGAAAAAGGAAAGCAAGGGAAACAACCGCAGTTTTAAATAATCATCGTTAAAATATCGCAGTAAAAACAAAACACCTATAAACACCTGCACGACAAAGTAATAATAGTAATAATGGAAATAAATTTTCCAAACGGAAAAATGTAATTTTCTGGATAGTTTCATTCTGGTAATTTCTGGCAATTTCCTGGATAATGTAATTTTCCTGATTTTCCGGCAACATTACTGCATATGCAGAGCATATTAAAAATTAAAAGAAAACTTCCAAACTCGCAATCATACTTGTCACTAATCGAGAAGAAAATAAATAAAAAAGAATTGAAATAAGCATCGAAAGCGAAAATACTAACCTGCCAAAGACACGGAGTCGAGAACGTATAAAAAATTCAAATAAACTTCCAAGTGATCACACACACGCCCAAAAGGATCGAAAAGAACAAACCACATTGTGGGGTTTTACTTATTTAATTCTAAAGTTCTGTCTTAGAACCAACCCCACGAACACTAACAAGCGAAAAATCGCTTAAGTGTGTGAATAAAACAAGTAAGAGTTAAGAAGGGTTCACTGCCCTTTATTTTTTAGAATATTTACAATCAGTTCCTACTTAGAACTTTACACAAAGCCTCTACTCGGGCTTGAACTTAAATAATAATAAATTTAAAAAAAAAAAAAAGAAAAAAAA
>KK115910.1:335850-371468 GCA_000611955.2 Stegodyphus mimosarum | reverse complement strand
AGAGAATATTGTTACGAATTTCACATTTATTTGGCTATTTATTTAGAACTGTAATTAGAATTCCTTTTTATTTTCCCGTGCAACGCACGCAGACGATTTTTGAAGAGAAAGCTACGTCAAAAAAAAAAAAAAAAGCATACATTTATGCAGATTTTTCATTTTTTAAAATTTAATGCAGAGCGATAACATTTAGTGGACACAATTTGAAAAGTGATACGCCATTTTTGTGTTTCCGACGCAAAATCGCAAAACGAAAGTAATAGTCCTTCGGGACTAAATCCCTTTGGACTAATTAAACTAAACTAGGTTAACTAAGCTATCTGAAAGGTATAGCCGAAGCTATCAAAAATCTAAATAGTTGGCCCCTAAGTATTAATTAAATCGGCGAAGGCAAGCAAGGGCCTAAGGTATGGCCGAGCGTAGTAACTAAGAGAGACGTAGCCAAAGGCAAACACGCGCAGGTCAGAAAATCACTTTTTCTCTCTAGAAGTCGGTGAAACCTCGACTTAAATACACTCACTTCCAAAAGTTAAGCACGAAGATATAAAATGCAAAAAAATCAACAAATACTTCTTTGATTGACACAAAATTCGGCAGGAAAGTAGCATATATATTTATGCATAAAACAAAATCAATAATTATATACAGAAATGAAAACAATATTAAATTTTTGTAAGTTCTCAGATAATGACATACTGGAGACTTAACCACAATTATGTATAAAGTGAAAATAAGCAGCATAAATTGAAAAAAAAGGACATAAATAAGGTATGTGATCCCCCTTCATCTGCATACAAAGTTTACACCTTGTGACCATGCTTTCAATTAAATGGTCAACCACCGCAGAATTAAGCAATCGCCATTCTTCTTGTAGAGCAGTTTCCAGCTCAATAAGAGTGGCTGGAGGTGGGAAACGTGAAGATGCAGCACGACCGAGAGCATCCCAAAGATTTTCAATGGGATTAAGGTCGGGCGAATATGCTGGCCACACCATACGCGCAATCCCTTCACTCTCCAGGTAGTCATCGACGATGTCAAAAGGGGACGTGCGTTATCGTCCATTAAAACAAAAGTAGGGCCAACTGCTGCAGCGTACAATCTCACAATGGGTTCTAGGACTTCATCTCGATACCAGACAGCCGGCAAAGAACTCCGTTTAAAGATGCACAGGTCGGTGCGGTATCCTAATGAAATCCCTGCCACACCATAATGTTTCCGCTTCCGAATGCGTGACGTTCGGTGATGTTCTGGGACTGATTGCGTGTTCGTTGTTCCCGCCATATCCTTATACGCTTGTCCTCTGGCTCCAGAGCAAATCTTGATTAATCAGTAAACACATGACATTGCCCCAGTCAGACACATTCCAATTGACATGTTCTCGGCACCACTGTAATATTGTAATCGTGCCCCCTCTTGATTGGATGTATAGAGGAACACAAACTCGAGGTACCCGGGCGTACATTCCACTCATATGTAATCTTCGGCGTACAGTAGCTGCAGATATCGCCTTACCCAACGGATGCTGTAACAATAGATGTTACACGTGTGGAGGTCGCTCTATGATTCCGCTTGGCTACAATAGCAATATATCGATCTTCCGCGGGGGTTGTAACTCTTGGGCGACCGGCTACAGCCTTTCGGGCAACTGTCTGTGTGGTTTGGAATTTATTGTAATCGTGCCCCCTCTTGATTGGATGTATAGAGGAACACAAACTCGAGGTACCCGGGCGTACATTCCACTCATATGTAATCTTCGGCGTACAGTAGCTGCAGATATCGCCTTACCCAACGGATGCTGTAACAATAGATGTTACACGTGTGGAGGTCGCTCTATGATTCCGCTTGGCTACAATAGCAATATATCGATCTTCCGCGGGGGTTGTAACTCTTGGGCGACCGGCTACAGCCTTTCGGGCAACTGTCTGTGTGGTTTGGAATTGTTTCCATAAACGTGAAATTACAGAATGATGAACGTCGAAGAAAAGAGCAACACCTGTGATCGACTGTCCTGCTTCAAGGCGCCCCACAGCATGCCAGCTCTCGGAATCGTCCATTCGTCTTCTGGAAGTCATAGATACACGCATGTCTTGAAAACAAATTGTACGAAAGTTTTCAACACCTTCTGTCAGCACTTACAATCAACTTCTGTAACCCTTCATAAAGCTGGCTTCTTATAAGACTCCCTTTTTTGCATATTTCTTGACATAAAAGCGCGATTGACTGTTACGTAACATATTTACATACTTCCATCTAACTCTGCAGGGAATTGCATCCTCTTCAATTGTGAATGATTTCCGGAAATTAGCATTTTCCTCTCCTTGCTTAACTTTTGGAAGTGAGTGTAGTACTCTTACTCATTTGCATTTACTGCGTTTCTGAATTTACATTCTGGCAGGAAATTGTAAGCTGAAATTAGAATAAGATAGGAAAGAACTTAAAATAACTGTTAATAAACTTAAAATAAACCTTACAACATTAATAAACATTTTCCTACATGTAGGTACAGGGACAGTGGAACGTATAAATGGTTTCCGTAAGTTAATACAGCAATGAACTTTTTTATTTGGAAATGCCGAAACACGAATGTTTATATCAACGGTTGCGGAACGACGGTTGTGATTGCAGAGATAAAAGCCAGTTAAAGCACACACACACACACACACACACGCACATACAGAAATGTATATGTACAAATATATGTTCTGTGAGGCATTAACTCATGTAACAGATGGAGTGACGCATCCTTAAAACGGCGCATCTGCTTTTCGATCACGTGATGCGTGATTCACAAAACTATAACCTTTTTTTTTCTTACAGTCATGTGACTTAACAAACGTTAGTTGAGGATTTTAAAAGCTCAGCGCGAGCTATGTAACTTAAAACTCTCTTACATTTTAGTTCTTTTTATATGTTAATTCATTAATAAATTAGTGTTCATAGTACTTAATGGTCATTATTAGCCCCGAAATTCTTCTATAATGAATAAGAATAAATATATGTATGTGTTACAAGCTCTAAAAGAATTAATGAGATACTATTATCTTTTTTATAGGAACTTATTTTTACTTCCTATTAAATACAACATCCATTTCTATTACTCCTTCTGAAAACGTCATTTATGACAAATTTTGTTATGTCTATGGCTAAAAGAATATTTGTGAAAATAAAAACGGCTTAGGGTAAAATCTTTGAACGGCTATTGATCTTGAATAAAGCTCAGATCGCTGTGGTAGAGAAAAAATTTAAACAGGATGTTGGGGTATTTATTTTTTTTAATTCAATAGTTAAGTTTTGTTGCTTTGCGTACCACCTATTTTTCTTTTGTGTACCACCGGCTGAGAATCGTTGATCTAAAGTGTTAGTTGCATTCGTATTTTCGCTTTAAATAGGCAATCTAAATATTTATTGTTGTAAAATGTGCAGAAATGTATAAAATTGGTCATATCCTTCGTTGTCACAACGCAGTGTACAGCAAATTATACGATAATAGTGCATATCACAGTATTTTAGCTTCGGTGAATTACGTGTTTCGTTTTTTTCACGAAAAGCATAATATCTAAAAAAAGCCAGTAGAATATGAAGTTCCATGAATTAATCATAGATGGCAGCAGTATAAGAGACAGCAGTATTTTTTTAATGAATTTTGAAGGAGAGCGACGGAGTTATGAAAGCAATGCAAGAAGTGTTGTTAACATTTTGAATATTATTTCAAGGAAGTCAGACTTGGAAAGGTTTAGTTTAACCAATTTTAATTGCTAATAATAAAATTTTACTGGCCTTAAAATTTCTGTTCACTTACTGGCCCGAATCTAAAAATGAACTTAGAATGCGCTTTCAAAAAACATACCAGTCTTATAGTATGTACAAACCAACACTTAGGAAATGTGTTGGGATAAATCATCACCAATCCTATCACTTTTAAATTTAAAATTCATTTATTTTTTTAATTAAAGGTACGGGCATTTAAACTATTAAATCACAATTTTAAGTAGAAAACTGAAATATAAAGCTGGTACTCATAAAGCTGCTTAATATGTAAGCCCCCTTTGGGTTCGTAAATATCTTAAACGTTAAAAAAACATTGTAAAAATTAATTTTCGATTAGTGTGGTATTTTCTGAACGAAATCCTACCCCCCCCCCCCAGTACGATAGCGGATCACTTCACTAATTCAAGCACTCCTTGGAATGAGCAAAGACATCGGTTATTATCAATGAAGACGTTGTTCATGGTGCCCCAAAGAAGACGCCAGGTTTTACATTCTTACGAAAGATGATCGACAGCTGCAAACATCTATGCTTTCGTCGGAATTTAAGTCCGGTCTCAATGCTAATGCAGTCCTTTACGCACAGCCATGTTGAACAGGATGGCATCAACATAATTAATTAAATTTATTGATTAAACGCAGTTGATTCACGCAATTCATGATTAAATGATTTTGCGTAAAATGTCTAGGTATTTCTTCGAATTAATAGTTAAATGAATAAATAATTATTTATGGAAAATATGAAATTTATGTATAACGCATTTGTGCGAAAAATTCAGAAGACAATTCATTTGCAAACACTAAGCATGATGACCATGTAGTGAATAAATAATAATTTCTGAGGAAAGAAGAATAATGTAGTATATAAGGAAGAAATTTTGATTTAAAGGTTCACATCTTTGAAAATTTCTAAAAGGTAGAATTCAGAAAAAAATTCGATAAGGAAAGTTCACTATAATAAAGAAAATTTATTTAGTTTACAAACATTTACGTGAAAAATATAATAGAAAAATTTCTTAAAATAGATGGCACAAGAGGATAGGATAGGATTTTTTTCAAACTTGTCATAAAAAAGTTTTCATACAGTTTTTAATATTTCTTACATAATTATATAAATCTCCTCATACATAAGTTTTTATACTAACTTTAAGGACTAAAAGTATTATTCATCATTGAGCAAATTACAAACGCAACTTAGAATAGGAATTATAAATAGAAACGTAATATCGTTTAAACTCCTCCTTCTTTCACATTAAAAAACTGAATCTTTTAATTTAATAATTAAATTAGGAATTTTATAAGTTAAATAAAAATCGAATTAAACGACTTTCTTTTTAAAGCAGTGGCCGGCAAACTGATTTGTCAAAACAGCCAAAGACAATCAGTAGAAAGACTAAGATTTCTTTTGACAGCAAAATTTCTTTTTAAGAACTGTATTCTTTGGACTTGGTTTAAACAAGCTACTAACATTAAATAAACCAAATATCATAATAATAATAATCTTATTTATTCACAAAAAATATTTTTACATTAAAGTAAAAGTAATATTATATCGACGTATTTAATGTGAACAGTGACCCTGCATTTCCTTGGAGAGTTTAGATAAGTTAGGCTTTTATATTATTGTTTTTAATTTCAAGCAAGATTCCAGGTTCTCATGAATAAGGCGATTTCTCAATTTACTTTTGACAATGTTCATGCTTGAAAAAGATTATTCGTATCAATATGTAGAGTCAAAGAGTGAAAGAACAGCAAATGTTAATTTTTTGTTGACTGATCCGGAATACTATTCCGAAAATGTTGAAAATTTTCATGTCTTTCACTTTTGCCAAACCACTTTTGCTGCGACATCACATTTATTTTCACTCTTTTTGCAGTATCAGCATTAAGGAGTTCTAATTTGAAGCTCTATAATTCTTTGCTTTTAACTCCAATACTGCATTTCAAGAGCTTCAATGTCAGTAATAAAAGGGAAAAAAATTTCATTACATCAGTACGGAGAGTTTATTTTTTTAACAACGGCTAACGTCACTATGTCTGTAGGGCCATCGGGTTCCTTTTTTGCAGCAGGATATGTGAAAAATGGGCAGTGCCTTCGAACCCAGTTCCTTCTCGAATACGCATCGAGTATGACCCATGAAGGCATACGGAAAGGAGGAACAAAATACCTTATGTGATATTTTTGAAACCTCCGCAGAAAAACTTATAATAAAGACATTTACTAAATTATTTTCTTGGTGACGTTTCATCAGACTTGAAAAAAGAACAAATGCTTCCCCTTCAAAATCTTGAGCAAAAAAGATTAATTGGTTTTCGAATGAAATGATTTCTTCCAACAGCAAAAAAACTGTGTTTCATTTACCCTGTAATTTGCGATTAAGATTATTTAGATGAGACATACCGTCTACCAAGAAATAAAATTTTGGGAACCATTGATCCTCCTTTAGTTCAGGATACTCAATATTCTTCTCAAGAATAAATGCTTTAATTTCTAATAATAAGCGTTTTAAAATCTTTCCTCTTGGAAGCTAACATACCTTATTACGCAGCAGAAGATCTGTGCATTCATTCTCAATTTAGCTAAAATTATTTAAATTGGTGATGATAAAGAACTTTAACTAGAGTTTGTAATGAAAATTTTGATCAATGATTCCATACCATTGCAAATTTCTTCTGGAAATATCTGCGCACAAAGATCTTCTTGATGAATAATGCAACAGTAAACATGTACACTGCGAAAAAAAAAGGGACAGTTCTAATTCAAATTGTATTTTCCATGTCTCGATAGCGCTAAACATGCAACCACTCATTTTGAGGATAGCGACCCCTATAGTTTCCATTGTAGTAGATCTTAATTGTGAATCCCTCATTTCGTTTTTAACAACTCGTTGAATAAGATCAAGATTTATATTCAAATTCAAAAAGTCGAAGGGACAATGGGGAGGAGGTAAAATTAGATAATCTCCGCTCAACTAATTTTAGTTTTAAGAGCCTAGAAATTTTCTCGTTATAGTTCCTTCAAAAAGGGTTGTCGGGCAAACACACCAGCTTCTGGTATAATGGGATAGCTTTTCCCTTAATACAATCATAAACAGGTTCCAAACCGGTTAAAAGCTGCACTGCAAGAATATGAGTAGATCTCACTGCCTCAGTAATTATGCGTAATGCTTGGTTCTGAAGGACTTCGAAGATCTGGACTACATTCTCTAGAGCTATGCTAAGGATCTCACTACAATGGCCAGAAATTGGTTAAATGTATAATTTGTAAGTAGTCGTTAATAGTATCTCTTTGTCACAGCCCCACCTTGAGCCAGCCAAACGTTTTAAGACAGAAAGTTTTCTTACGGCTTTATTTTTCAAATGTTCTCCATGTTTCCTCCAATTTAAGCGTTGATCGAGGATGCAATCCAAATATTTTGTCGAATTATCATGTTGAAGATCTGCACCTTTATATGTCAATTATGGTAAATGTCTGTCTGTTCAGAATGAAGAAACGGCACGTGTTCTCATCCTGATTTCCTCCAATACAATTTTTTGACAGCAATTTTCCAGCTCTAGCAGAGCACCATTAAGAGTCTCATTTAAACTATTCCGCTTCTTTTTAGAAGCAGCACTGAAAATAATCAAATCTTCGGCAAAAAGAGCAGAATCCACCCACGGTGCCAGAGTTTTCTGCAAATCGTTAATAAAAACGTTAAAAAGAATTGGGCTGATGACGGTTCCCTGTGGGAGGCTAGTTTCAGTCTGTTTAAATCTAGAAACGTTACAGCCATATCTAACAGCAGAAAAACGCTGTAATTCTTAATTCATCAAAACATCCTGCCATTTATTCCCAAGTTCTGTAATTTCTGAATAGTACGTAATTGCCATACTTTATCATAAGCTGATTCAAAGTCTATGAATAGTGCCAGGACAGAGAAGAAATTGCTAAAAAATGCTTAATGGCTTGACCATCATAAGACACCTTTTGGACAGTGGAATGATATTGTCTGAATCCAGAAAGAGATTGTTATTTTCCAGAAACAAATTAGTCTAGAGACTATCATCTTTTCCATAATCTTCGACAAAACATTAGTCAAATATTTTCAAAATAGGTATGATAATGGCTAATATCCGGGCCTGGACTTTTTTCTATCTTTAGGAAATTAATAGCTTCTTCTAATTCTAAAATATCAAAATCTCTATTAAAAATCTCTTGTTCAAATCGCAAAGTCTCATGACATTCCTTGATCAATTTTTCGTCAGCTTTTAATCTCCCTTAAGTTCACCACTCAAACGTTGATTAGAAGCATAAAAATTCATAAAAGTGTTAAAGATATCCTTATCAAATTTTAAAGCCTTCCCTTTAAAAATTATTGGTATTCTTGAGGAAAGGGGGTCGTCACGTTTCAAGTTATTGACAAATTTAAAAATTTCAGCACCGTTTTTAAGGTATTCAATATTATTTATAAAAATATTAAAACTCTTGCGGTTTGAGAAATTGATTTCTTTACGGAGAACTGCAAAATTCTTTCTCCAGTTTCTGACATCTTCCACGTTGTTAGAATTTTCAGCCTTAGTACGGGTCTGAACCAGCTGTTTCCTTAACAGAGTAAGTTTATTATTTCGGAAGGGTTTGCAGTTGTGTTGTTTACCTCTGTAATATTTAGCCACTGTTGAAATGGTCTTGCAAAAATACGACAAGGAGGAATCAACATTTCGTTTTCTATATTTTGTTGGTTTAGTAAAAAGAACTTCCAATTCATCTCGGTAAGCCTTCCAATTGGCCTTCCTAAAATTCCACCTGTTCTTAAACTAATACTGTTGTTTAGATATTTTCCCCTTAATTCGGAATGAAGTAACAACAATGCGATGGCCAGAGCCTGGATCATAAATTATTTCTCTGTTCGCCTCATCTGCTAAGTCACTCGAAGCCAAAGTTAAATCAGGGTTAGTTACTACTTCCATCATAGTGAAGATAACTAGAAGCGTCAGAATTTCTGTAGATCAGTTCGAGAGTATTGGAATCCAAGAGGTACTCTATAGCTCTTCCTGCACTGTTTGTGTCTCTATAGTTCCAGCGTACACTATGTGCATTTAAATCTCCACATAAAATTGTTTTATTAGAAAACTGAATGTCAACCTAGAATTGCCTGGTGGGGTGTAACAGTTAAAAAATTTTAAAATGGTTCTGATAAAAAACTATTTAAAAACAATGATGGGAGTTTTCAGAGAATTAATTATTATTAAAAAGAAAAAATAAAAATTAAAAGAATTATAAGAATTTTAAAACTACGTGAAAGAATTATAAGAATTTTAAAACTATGTGTTTAGTATTAAAATATTTGGTTTGTATGAATGTAATCATATAACTAGCTATGATATGTTGTAATTTGACTAACACGTAACTAGTTATTTAGATGTTTTATGCAATTTTCAGCATAAAATTAAAAATAAAGTTATGGTTACATGCAAAACCACATGAATCTTTTCAAATAATGTGTCTAACACTCAGATGTTTAGTTTAAATCAGTTATTCGAAAATGAAGCTAAGAAATTGATTGCTTGCTTATTTCCTTATCATGAAACCGTATTACTAATGGGATAATAGTATACTAAAACTGAAACTCGAGTAAAAAAGATATTATATATATATATATGAAGAAGCAAGACTATTTATGTGTTTGTTCGCTAATAACTCAGTCACTACTATAGCTATCGTCACTAAACTTTCTACAATTCTTTTCTGGGTCATGGAAAAGGTCGACGTCCACTTTAAAAAAAATCAGAGATATTAATTAAAAACGCTAATAGTCGCCCTTGGTACAGGCGCGTATTATTGTGGTACATGTATTGAATATTGCTTTATTTCGTTGGTATTTTTTAAGCATTACTGATCCTCACTTTTTATCTAATAACTAAATGTTGAGAAACCTAAGCGAATAATCGCTTAAGTTCAAAAACAGAGACTCAAACTTAATTAACCTTTATTGTTCAAAATAAAGATTCACAGATGGCCTCTTTCTCAGGGCGTACAACAAAGCCTCCACTTGGGCTTAAACGTGTAAAAAATAAGAACCTAGCTAATGACTAACAAAAGAGATTTAGCCGAAGCTAACACAACTCTAAACTAGTTGTCCCGTAATATTAAATTAGCTAGCGAAGCTTTCAAGGGCACGTAATACGTTCGAGCGTAGTAACAGCCTAGAGAGACATAAGCAAAAGGCAAACGCGTGCTATTCAGGAATCCTAATTCTCTCCACCGAAGTCTTAGGCATTAGGTCTTAGGTCATCATTTGTATTAGTGATGTACGACCACGTGGTCTTTACCACTTTACATTTGTCCCTTTGGGGAATCTTAAATAAGAAAATTGAAAAATCCAGATTTTTGGAACTTACTTATACACAATCCGTGTTGCATCTTCCATAAAGGCATTTATATAGACAATTAGCAATATAGCAATTATGAATTATGGCAATTAACACATCGTTTTTGGCATACCATGAGCGCTACGAATGTAGCGACCTTCTAAACATCGTAATGTAGGTCTTGATAAGTAGCTGAAGTGAGCGGAGCTTAGTAGGCTCTGACTAGTCTGCGATTAGCTTAATTTTATGGACATTATCATACAATTCTCAAAGCATATACCCGATTTGACGGGTTTAAAGTCCTTAAACTGCTTTGCCAGGAAAATATAAGAAAAATAAAATGAATAGTAAAAAAGATGGAAAGATATATACACTATTTACAGCGATCACCACATTACATTGTGGTGGATTGTACGTGGCCTTTTGTAACGTTGAATCGTCTTATAATCATAATTTCCTATGCTTCTCACTATCGCTTTTTCATACTGTCACATTAGTTAAAGAAGTTGTGCGCAAGTTTTGAAATTTCGCTCTCCAGTGGCAAAATTTTCAGTCCGTGGTGAATTACTGTGCTACCCACGAACCATGGTGAATTGGTAATGATTCTTAATATTTTGCTTTGAAGCTTTTGCAATAATTGTCGATTATACCGAAGTCAGTGGAACTTCGACTTAAATACTGTCTACTGATAATTTGCATTTAACGCGATTCTAAAAATTTATTCTTGTAAGAAATTGTAATCTGAAATTAGGAGCGATAGGAAAGGAGCTTTAACTTAAAAATAACTGTTATAAACTTAGGATAAACTTCACGTTACAGTGACGCATCATATTCCTTATGACGTGTGATATGCTATTATAAGAATTTTCAAATGATATCATGAATAAAACTGCGCAAAAGGAGAAGATGTATTCATACCACGAATTCCCATGGTTCCTTGTGATCTGCCGTTTGAATTCAAGTATCTTCAGTTTCCAGTACGTCTTGATTTTACAATGTCTACCAATAAAGCTCAAGCTCAATCGCTTGAAGTTGCTGGTATTCGTCTGGTAATTCCTTGCTTTTCACATGATCATTTGTACGTAGCACGTTCAAGAGTAGGAACTGGAAAGAATTTGTACATTTTTCCCTCCTGGTGGTAAAACTCGAAATATTGTATATCGCACAGCTTTACAATAAAAATGCATTTAAGTGAATTGTCTTCTTTTAATAAAAATACCTCATAACAGAAGAAAACATCCCCATCCGACTTTGTTGCATCAAATATCAATAATTAAAGAAGGATTTCAGCAGTATTATTCTCTCTGTTGTTAGATACAGATGGAGGACAAAATAATACGAACACCTCTAAAATAATGAAAAATCTTTATTAATAGGGGGTTGGACCACCCTTTGACTGAAGTACAGATTGAATGCAACATGGGATAGAAGCATAAAGGTCATGGACAATATTTAAAGGAATATTAAGCCTTTCCTCCTGCAGAGCGGTCTCTAATTCCGGAAGTCCGGATGGAGGTGAAAATCGGGAACGAAGTTTGGACTCCAAATATGCCCATAAATGTTCAATAATATTCAAGTCCAGAGACTGAGGGGGCCAAGCGAGATGTTCAATTGCATCATCATGCTCTTCGAATCATTCTTGAATACACATAGCAGTGTGGATAAGGTCGTTGTCGTCTTGAAAAAGCGGTCGCTCCCCAGTGAATACAGTTTGGACAAAAGGATGGACATGTTCTCTTAGAATACTTAGAGAATGGATGTGATCCTCCCATGCAGAATAACAAGTGCCCCAAGACTGCGCCAAGATATCGCACCCCATACTATAATGGCGCCACGCCTATGCTTCACAGTCGGCAAGAGGCAATCAGGATGAAATGCTTCTTTAGGCGTTCTCCAGACATAAACGCATCCGGTCGTCTGAAATAGGATGAATGACGATTCATCTGACCATATTACCTGTTGCTACTGCTGTGGGGATCAGCCTTTGTGATCTCTGGACCATTGACGTAGCTTGAAAGCATTAGTTGCTGTCACCAAGGGTTTATGAATTGCCACTCTGCCATAAATGTTCGCAGCATGAAGTTCCCTTTTGACAGTTTTTCTTGAAACGGGGTCCTGGAGATGGCTGCTAATTTCGGATGTTATCTCAGATAACGATTGCTTGTGCTTTCAGGTTACTGTGCTCTTCAAGACCCGTCTATCCCTGTTAGCCAGCTTTGACTTTTGGCTACTGTTGTGCTTTGAAGACGTCGTCTTACCGTCTTTCGTGTACGCTGTCATAACGGCTGATATTGTACTCCTTGCACACCCCACAAGGTTTGCCGTTTTCGTAACCGATGTTCCACTTAAACGCGCTCCAACTATCATTCTTCTTTGGAACTCTGACAGGTCTGACATTTCAGCTTCTCACAGACAGTTCGATCGAAGCATGCAATGCAGGTGACTGCTGTTGAGCGCCTGATACCTTCCTCTTCACGCTCACTAGGTGGCAGACTTCTCTTGCGGGTGTGAAATACGTTACACTGTTTCACAGGTGTTTGCATTATTTTGTCCTATGTGTGTACATTATTCTCAGTCTAACAGAACTGGCATCGGGTACTTCCTCTTGTGATAAAATGCATGTATCTGAAACAGAAAGATATTTTTCCCCCTTTGGTTAATTTATAACACACTTTCCTTTATATCATTCTATTTAAATTTGTTTCTCATTCATATATTTCCTAATTTTTAAACTATTAGAAATACTATATGAAATTTTCCTGTAAGATGATTAATTAATTTTTTAATGAAAATAAAAAATTATGTTTTTGATTTGTGCTTTGTTAATTTCTGTAATATTCTTACTCTATGAAAGGTTCTGTGCATGTTCTGAAACACTCATTTAAGAACCTCTTTTTACAAATCATTTTAATTAATCTTTAATGTTTTGAAAATATAAATTTATAAGTGATGAAAGCACACATGAAGGAATGTATGATATTTAATTAATATGATATTTAATTAATAACACTATGTAAAAAAATTATCTACGAAACTCAATAAACATGTATCGACACATTTTGCCAATAATTTTTTTTAGATTTAAACTGATACTTTTTAGAATATTCTAAAAGAGGCATAAATAATATGGTTGAAAAATTAAAATGACCTCATATTAGGTATTTAAAACATCTGAAATCTGATGCTAGAAAGCATACTTTATTACGGTAGCCCAAATGGGTTAGTGGTTAAGGAGGCCGACCGCTATACCGAAGGCCAGGGTTCTAATCCCGGAGAAGGCATTGTTTTAACTGTCCGTCCCTTCATAGGAGGCAACGGTAGCCGCCTATGGAGCACCTCCATATTAAAGCGGCCACCATTTCCTGTCTTAGGTGTGGCCAATGCCGAAAAGGTAAGTACCTGCAGTTGGAAATAAAAAATATGTATTTTATTATGGTATGGGATGATGAAGTTCGATCATCGAGTTAGAAGGGAGGTTCAAATGGAGGTTGTGACGTCACGCCAGAGCTTCGGTGGCTGTTCCTATTGTTGGTCGTGGTTAATCGCGCTTGCCTCCTCTTACATCCCGTTCCCCTGCATGTAGTCGAAATCGATTCATGGCAGAGCCACACTCAAGTGGCTAAAGAGCCGCAGATAGCCGACCACTGTTTTAGAGGAGCATATAGTTGAAATTAAAAACCAGCTAATAATGCATATTTAATTAACAGCGCAGTTGCGCATTTGTTTATAAGTAATATCAATAATTTTAATGACAAGATATTTATCAGAAAATAATGATAAAGGGAGAAATGCCTTGAATGACTGAGACAGCCTAGGTATTTTTCTCCACAGTTTTATAATAGCTTCTTTGTTCAGAAAATTGATATATGTCATGATATATAATTTTAAAAAGAAAATGTTAAAAAATATCCTTTTGATAAATAGCAAATTGAACAATATAAATAGTGTTGCGTTCTTACTGGTTCGTAGATTTGGAGTAATTGATGATAACACTTGATGAAGAATCAAAACACAATTTATTCGCCAGTAAGCATTATTACACAGGTCAGTTCCAAAGACACGTTTACACTCGTCGAAAAATTACGACAAACACTCCGAAACAATGAGCAAAATAGGCTTCAGGCTTTAACGGTGAAGACGATAGCTTCACGGCAAAGCACTAAAGTACAGCTCTCGACTCGGTTGATCGCTAATCTTTGAACTCAAGTCACTCCTTTCTCCCCGTACAGGCAGGGTATGCATAGCTTTAACGTACCTTCGAGAACATTCCCGAGAAAACCCGCTAAAAATGCGTTCTAGAATATTCTAGCTTCGTCTTTGGCATATCGCCAATTTTGTCAGCAAATGGACGATTTCACTGCAAATATAGCAACCTTGTCTTTCCATGCCGCTCTCTGGCAACCCTAACTCCACTTTGCGAGGAAGCTAACTCACCGCAGCTGGGCATTTCGCAACAATAGTAATGTATTGAACATTGAAATAATATAAATACTAATGCAATTAATATAAAAAGTATTGGAGTGATTTTCACTTTTCTATGTATTAATGTGTAATTTGTAATTTATGTTTCCTTACGTTTAATGAAGCAAAACTGTTATTTTTTTTTTCTTCAAAATTTACCTGCTTACTTAAGCCTTTTTACTAGTTTATAAATTTTATTCTCTTACTTTTCTACATGACTATTGTTTAGTTTCTTGCTACTGTGTTCCTTTCTTTGCTAGTAATTTCCACACTTACGAATGCCAAGTGTGTCACATGGGGAGATTTCTAATGAATTTTTGCCTAGCAGCTTGTCTTTTAAGACAACCATTATGGCTACTTTAACTAAACTGACGTATCTTTAGTGGACCCATTGCTCAGTAAGTGTACTTAATTGCGTTCCTGACGAAACTTGTGGTTTAATCGATTACGGTCTCAACGGCACTAACTTTTGCCGATACGAAAGATTTTTCAAACAGATTAGTAACTTTGCTATGCACGCGGTTGTATCCAGTATTGCTGTTAACTTGTGAGTGAAAGTCCTGGTAAACGAGGTTTCTATCATAATATTTTTTAGAAAGGTGCTATATAAGTGACCCTCATTATTGCTTTAGTTTCAAAACTTCCCGACATTTTTAGCTCAAAGCGGCGTTATCCTATAAGGGTTTTAAGTCTGGAAATGGCATTTTGCGTCGAATCGCTATAAACAGCTATATCACTTTTTATATTGTTGCCCTAAATATTATTGCCATGTATTATATTTAAATTAATTAAATAATGAAGAATCTGCATGAATGAATGTATGTATGTATGTTTTCCGTATTGTGGGAAAAAAGGTATCTAGAGGCATCCAATTTTGAATAGCGTAGTCCTCCACCGGAATATGGGCACTTGGAAGACCGAATCTTGAATTTCGAATTTGTTTTATTGTCGATTTCATATTTGTAAAACCTTAACGAATTTTTGATTAAGAAACTCAACGATTTCAAAATGAACAATGGCAACACACAGTTGACACGCCTTTCAATGGGCCGTTCAGAAAGGATACATAAATAAGAGAGATGTATAACCGACTCAGGTTGCTGGTTCAACGATCAGGATAACATGACTGACCTGTAATGCTCATTGAGAGGTGAAGCAGTCGGAATAATAATAAATAAATAAATAAATATAACCGGCATTTTAACTTAGGATGACATTCACATATTGCTTTAAACAGTTTTATCATTGTGCCCATTGCTTTACACAATTTTATCATCCTGCGTTTAGTTTCTTAAGATGTTATTCATATTTTAGTGAAATATTCTATTTTTGAAATCGCAAGAATCATACATCAAGAGATTAAAAAAGTTTTAACGTGAAAAAAAAAATACTAAATTTTATGCAAAAATTTATTTTTTCTTCTTAATGGCTTTCTTTTCTTCTTCAGGCATTCTTCAAGTATATTAACAAGCATCTAACTTTTCGAAATATCTTGATATTTCTGACATTCATTTTAAATAAAGTTATCGCCTTCCATTTCATAAGGGACCCCAAACAGCCGAACGGCAAAGTCGTTGAACGCTGGTAGTTTAATCCAGGGTTCATGTCCAGGCAAACGGGCTGGTTGCATAGGCGTTTTCGTGGTTTTTCTCATGTGTAACGTGCATACGAGCTGGTTTCCCTTTGAAAGTTCAAGAAGGCTCCCTCTTTTTAGGCAGATAGCCCTGCTTTGCCGTAACTTAATAATCCAATTCAATCCATTTCATCAGTATTTGGTCTTTAGAGGTCTTTACCGGTCTTTAGAGGCTAGGCATTTTGAACGTATGAGATAATAAGAAATACTGGTTTCATCAAGAGGGAAAACGCCTTTAGATGACATCCATATAGTACATCACTGGATAAATTCCTGAATCTTAAAATAATTCGACTCAGATATCATGGGATTCTACGTTTACGATACGATATGATGTTCTATGATGTAATTTAAATTTATACCAACCATATAGTCGAAAACCAGTTGCTCTTCGCGTTAATCTGCAATGATATCGTTTTTGTCTTTTCCATTAGCACAAGCTTAATTGATGGTTTTTGCTGATGTTAACGTTAAACACACAAATTCCTTGAAGTATTCTGAAGGTATATTCAAAAGCATCCAACTTTTCGAAACATCTTAGTATTTCTGACAGCCAAATTCCCCTTCAAATATTTGCTTACTTTTCCCCCTAATTTTTTTTTTCTTCTACGTTTATTTTCAGTGGTCACACAAGAAAATTAAGATTTTTCGATTGTTACACTTCCATAAATTTTGCATAATTGTCAATTTTTTTTAAATATCAATTACAACAGTTGCGCTTCAGCTGAAGACAGCTTTTCATTTTCTAGGCATTTTAAGTATAAATAAAGCAAAGTTCAAAGAATAAATATTTTAATTAAAAGATTTTTTTGTTAAATGGCAAAGAAATAAAACAGTTCATAAAACATCAAACGAATGTCCTCAGTTTTAGACAATTCAATTTAGATGAAGTTAAAGTAAACTAGCAGACGATAACACGGCAAATGTAAAATTTTACTGTTACAAATATTTAAAAAAAAAAGGAAAAAAGAAAGATATTAAAAAAAATTAAAAATCGGAATAAAAATAAAATAAATATATACCAAAATCATGTACAATTTTTTAAAAAAAGTAGCTTTTCATATAGTGTTAATAAATATTTATTACGCATCATTGAGGGGAAAAATTCCATATAACTAGTTCCCCGTAAAAGTTTATTTGAAATTTAAGGTTAAAAATAGCTGTGGCAATTTCCTGCAACAAAATGCATAAACCACATTTGGCATTATAATCGCTCAGAAAAAAGATGCCAAATTTTAAAACACTCCAATAGGTAAATTCATGTATATCTTAGAAAATTTTAAATAAAAAAACTGTAATGTTTTGCAAGTGTGCCTAGAAATACATCTACTTTCAGATTATGTTAAAAATTTCATAGGTTATAATTCAAAATGTTTTTCGAAAAATACATAAAAATTATTTAAATTATTAAAAATACAAATTTTAAAAATAAATCATAAAAAATGGTTGAATTTTATTTGGAATGAACCTAAATTTCTAATTCTAAAAGAAGGAATCAAGTAAGTTTAATAAAAAAGAGATAATTATAAATATATACCAAATTCAATTAACATTGATAAGCTAAAATTTTGAGAGCTAATATTTCAAAAACTACTCGTGCGAATTTTATAAAACTTGGCAGTTTGGCACAATTTCAGTCGTAGAATCGAAATATGTAAAAAACGTGGTATTATTTCAGAAAAAGGTCCGATTTTGTGTCAAAATACCTATGTTAGAATAGTGCTATATACAAATCTAATATATATCCTAAGTCGTGCTTTCGAGACATGAGAAACGCAAGTTGAATTTCGTCAATCGGCCCAGTTGAACGCGAGAAATAGAACTGTCCTTTTTTTTGGGGGGGGGGCTCAGTGTACATTATTTAATACCGTCTTAAGTTAATCTTTAAACAATCAGTTTGCATGGACGGCTGAACAATATTTTTCAACTATTATTGTTTTATATCCCGAGTCTCATAGATAAAAATGGGTCTTTAATTAATACCTTAGAGCTAGCTCAACTAGATTATATTTTTATTTTACTTCTTGCGTGTTCAGTCGTCTGCATAAAAGATAAAATTCAAAGATTATGATGAATTTTTACAGTAAAGTACAGTTTATAAGCCTCTCTGCATATATTTTTGTATTTAATTATGTTCGCAAGCTATATATATTTTTTAAAAATTTAGAATAATTTTCTTTTAAATATATTTTACCTTAATATAGAAATACCGAAATTTAAATCAGATTGAGCATACTTGGAAGAGACTGAATATTCGAATTAAAAAGATACAGCATTTCATCAAAACTAAAATTAAAATTATAATGAAACACGAATGAAATAGAATTTTTGCGAGCTACAGTTCGTGGATGTCTCTTTAAATAATCACTTCAAATGGCAGGAACTGACACTTTATTATAAAATAATAACGATACATAATATAGCAGAATCAATAACTGTAAATAACTCAAAACGTGGGTTTTAAGTAAAATCCTCTTCAGAGCATGAGAAAATAGCAAATTCCCGATTCTCATTGAATTTTAGCTGCAAATTCTTAATTGCATTTAAATACAAATTCTTAGAGCTGATTAACAACTGATTCGTCTGTCGGAGCATTGCTTATATAGTGCTCCATAGGCTTCTTGAAGTTTCGAGAAAACTGGGCATAGGGCTTGAAAATGTTTTTCTCGAATCTTTCAGAATGACGCCAGGTTGGCGAGAAATCGTCAAATGTCGCCAAGGTGGAGCATTTTTGACCACATTTCGCGTTCTTGTTGAGCTGTCTTTTGAATTTAAATGTTATTTGACTAAGAACTGCAAAATATACAATTATATTTAAGAAATAAATGCTTATATATAAAGCGTGTGGCTACAAATTTAGTTAAACATAAATAAACCCTAAAATTATCACTCTAAAAGCATCAAGTAAATAAATGAATAAATAAAAGAACACAGTTATTACAACAATGCATAAAAACAACAATGTAATCAGATGAATTTAAATATTTGCAGAAATTTACATCAATATTAGCGAATAAGTTACGAAGAAACTGACACAAAATGCCAAAACGTTAATAAAGGGTAAAACAAAAGTCTGGCCGGCGAAGTACTAGACTTTGGAAAATTTAGGTATCTTCGAAGCTTTAGTAATCTAATTTTAATCTATGTTCCAACATTTATGCGGGCTTTTTTGTTTTCAATGCTGATTAAGTTTTATTTATTTATTTCTTGAAAATAGTTAAATTATTATGTGGATAAATTCGGTGTATAATTTTGTAAGGACTAGAATAAAATTTTATTTACAAAAGCAATTAGAAATATTGTAAGTTAATTTGTATATAGGTAGAATATTTGGTTTATTTCCGAGAGCAAAACATGTAAATCAGCAACATATCCTTCGCCAGGATTCAAATTTCATATTCCCGTTTGCCTTCCGAACATGCCTCCAATTACGCAATGAAGGCATGGGGTAAGCAAGTAGAAAATTCTTTACATTCTCTCCTACTTAAAGAATGACAAGAGGAGAAGACCCAGCACATAAATCCAGGTGGTGAATTATCGTCCGCCCTATTTTAATTCGTGCACCATTTGTAGGATTTATCAAGTACTTTCCGGAGCAAGGAACAAGAAAATTCAGCCATTCGCTCGCCAGAATTCGAACTCAGGGCCTTCTGATTGCTAGCCAGTTACACCGCGCAAACACGTAGGAAAAAAAAATTCCTTCTATATACTGCTATTTTAAAAGCAGAGTCGAAGATGACCCAACGCTTTTGGAGAAATTGTTTATTGTTGTTATATTGCTTATTTATTGAAGTTTGCTTTGTTTTAATTATAAAGATAAATTAAAAATTTAAAAATTGTTGAATGGAAAGTCTTTGAGAGTTAATTTGTGAAACAGCATAAATGATGGATGATAAAATTTCTATCTCTTTGATTGGCAATGCTTAAAATGTTGCATGGATACTGGAAAGTCCATTCGTTACAGCAAAACTATCAAGGGCTATAGCGAAACGGAAGGGAGGACCTTATAAAACAACTGACTGCTCATAATCTCATTATATATATGAAAAAGACTGATAATTTATATAGCCAAGCATTTCTTCTGAAATCGTATCTTTTACGTCCCTGCTATCGTAGCGTAACTTATTGTGTGACAAAAATGGAAAGATTAAGATATAGATGATGCAAAGCCCAAACTTAGAAGAATAATTAGAATACAAATATCTGAAACTTTTTCCTGATATCAAGAAATGTGTTCTACAATTATAATTTTATCGCTTGGTTTGGCGTGCATTCAAATTTTCCACAAAGTAACCTTTCAACCTCCGACCTGCGGAACCGGTCGGAAACACAGCGGAGGTCGGATTAGAGGAACATCTTCGTCATTCTCATTCTGAACTTCGCATCCTCAGCATCAGCATTTGAAACATGGAACTCCTCACGGCAATCTCGACGCTACTTCTCTTGGTCACTTTCGCCTCAACAGGTAAGAGCATGTTCCAGTGATCTTTCTGCTGAGGACTTTGCTAATGAGTATTTGGTTGTTTTTCATATCTATGTTTCCTCATAATGACTTGAATTTCACTTCCGTGATATTACTGTTGAGTGAAATGAAATTTCCGTTATTGGAAATAACTAAATACGCATTTAATTCCGATTAATCCTAATGGTGTCTTTTCTTCCTCTTCTTAATACTTTTCATTTCCCAAGAAATCGGTTCATTAATTTTAAAATAATCATTAAAGGTTTTGAAATAAATAAAAACGTTTATTTTCCTAATCATTTTTTATGTGTTTCTACCTCAAAGAAAAGGTAGTACTTAAGGTTCCAAGTTATTAAGTACATCTTAGAAAATAAAAATAATGTAATTCGGAAAACTGAAATTAAAAACAATTTTCTGAACTAATTCAGTCTGAGTAGTAGTAATTCAGTCTGAGAATAATTAGTAATTCAGTCTGAGAATTAAATTTATATATGCAAAAGTTACAAACTCCAAAGTCAAAAATTAAATTACGCAGATATTCAGTCTTCAATTATTATGTGGATAGTAGGGATGTTTATTATTAGATAACTTTAGACGTTTCGAGAGTCAGGCAACGTAGATCCTTCTTTGTAGGACCAAAATTATTCTACTTTGAATTAAACGAAATACTTTTTCTCCTTGATAAAGAGAAATCTACGTTTCTTGACTACTTCCAAGTTAAGAGATATTTAAAAAATCAAAGACAACCCAAATTAAACATTGCGCAAATCTGAAATAGAAATATATTAATTTAAATCAGCTAAGACAACACATGAATTACAGAATTCTGTCTCAGATTTTAAAAATGAGTATGTGTAAGATATTTAGTTTCTTCCTTTCTTTCATTTTTTATAACTAAAGAGAGATTTTTACAGTATAATTTGTTTAATAATTCTTAAAAATAAATTTGTTCTTGGCCCAAATGTGCTTTAGCCAAGAAGGGCTGTAAGTCTCAAAACGGCATTTTGCATTGAATCACTTTAAATGTCTGAGTGACGTTTCAAATTATTGCCACCAAATGTTATCACCTTATATTATAATTAAAGAAACTAAATAATGAAGAATCTATATGAATGTATATGTTTCTCTCATTGTGAAAAAACAGTGGTACCTAGAGTCATAAAATTTTGAATAACATAGTCCTCCCCTCGAACATGGGCACTCGGAAGACCGAAATTTGAATTTCTTTTATTGTCTATTTCATATTTTATAAAGCTTTAACGAATTTTTGATTAAGAAATTCAACAGTTTCAAAGCGAGCCAAGGCAACACACTAGGGAATAAAACATTTTTATCTCCAATGCGTGAGACTGTCTAGCTGAAATTCTAAAGATATACCGTCTTTAAATATCTTTAGCACAGTATGGCATTAGCCCAAATGCTTTCAAAACGTGTGTGTGCCTCTAAATTAAAAAAAGCTAATGTGTACTTCACATGACTTCCTTGTACAGAATATTAAATTACACACATTTTTTGCTGCATTTCATTTAAACATATTGAAGTGAATTAAATCTACATCGTCGACAGCGCATTAACCACAATAGAATAAATAAACTCTTTAAAATTTACCATAGCGAAACTCTGGCGCTAGGTTCACTTAACAGCGTTACATCTCATTCATTTTATAACTCAGAATGCATAAAAATTATATCATCTAAAGAATTATATAATCGGTGCCACATGTTCTGTTTAAATACTATAATAAATCTAAAGCCAGGTATGAAAGAAATTAAACAAATATAAAAACGAAAGAAGTTTTTCGCAGACGATTCAGCACCGCTTACCTAATGGGCATTCGCTACTCGTAAACATTCTCCTCTGTCGGAGACACACTGGGGACAATATTTGCTGCTAATGCGTCCGCGAATTTAATTAGAGATATATTTCTCATTCAATTAAGTTTCTTTCTGGTCCCAGTTGGAAAAAAGACACTGAAACTGCAGAAAGAATTAATTCACTGTTCTGCTAAATGTAAAAAAATATGGCTTCTATGATAAAAAAAAAAATTAGGCTTAGCCTTATTTGAACAACTTTTAAATTGTTGATAATCTAAAAATATTTCGTGCAAATTAATTAAAGGCGTAAGAACCTTAACCGGAAGATAAGAACAACATAATTCAATCATTTTTAAAGCAAAAACGCACAATTTACTAAAAAAAAAAAAAAAAAAAAAAAAAAAAAAAAAAAAAAAAAAAAACTAAGCTCACTTGAGCCAATTAACAGAGAGTATATAAGTATATATATGTACTTTTGGTACTGCCGATTGCAAACCAAAAAGGAAGGTGTTATAGCAAGCCTACACAGTCCAGTCACATTAATGTGACCACCACGTACTTTCCATGTCAGAGTTAAATAACCAATCACAGAAGGCAGGTGGCAGCACAGTGCAGTTGAGCGTATATAAAGGGTGTGTGAGGGCTTCGGAAAACATTTCAATCGTTGGCGTAATGCAGAAACGAAGCGATTTATCCGACTTCCAAAAGGGCATGATCATTGGCTTTCGGGCCAAGGGTGGAAGCATTTCCGAAACGGCTGAGTTTGTGAACTGTTCGCGTGCCGCCGTGGTAAAAGTGTACCGTGCATGGCAAAATGGGACTGTCCAAAATCAGCGACGTGGCAAATGTGGTGCACCACGGGCCATAGATGACAGAGGCGAACGACGGTTGCGGAGATGCGTTCGGGCAGATAGACGGGCTACCGTTGAGCAACTGACCACCAAAATGAACCAAGGGGCTACCAAAAGTGTCTCCCAAAGTACTATTCAGCGAACATTGCTGCGTCTGGGCCTCCGAAGCAGACGCCTGGTTCGTGCACCTATGCTGACTGCTGTTCATCGACGGCGAAGGCTAGAATTTGCACGCCAGTACAGCAGCTGGACGTCCACTGAGTGGCGACAGGTTGCGTTTTCGGATGAATCGCGTTTTATGCTCCATCGGACAGATGGACGTTGGCGTATAAGGCGTGAAACCTCTGAAAGGAACCACCCTGCAACCATTGCCGGAACGGTCCAAGCTGGAGGCGGGAGCATTATGGTCTGGGGAATGTTTTCCTGGCATTCTCTAGGTTCACTGATCATTGTGGAAGGCACAATGGATCAATACAAGTACGCATCTGTCCTTGCGGACCATGTTCACCCCTACATGCGCATTGTTTTTCCTCAGGATGATGGCATCTTCCAGCAGGACAATGCGAGGTGCCATACAGCTGCCAGTGTACGTGCGTGGTTCGAAGAGCACCAGGATGAGTTTACGGTCCTCCCCTGGCCAGCAAACTCACCTGACTTAAACCCAATCGAGTATCTGTGGGACCATCTCGATCGAGTTGTTCGCGCCATGGATCCTCAACCGCGTAATCTAGCGCAGCTGGCCACGGCATTAGAGTCGGCATGGCTCAACATCCTAGAGAACACCTTCAGGGACCTATGTGACTCTCTTCCTGCACGTCTCGCAGCAGTCCGCTCTGCGAAAGGTGGTTATTCTGGCTTTTGACAGATGGTCACATTAATGTGACTGGACTGTGTATATACAAAATTTCAATGTTCTGAGGCTACTCGTTTTTGAGTTATGCCACGTACAGACGCCAAGAAAATAATCTCTTTTGAATCCATTTTAAATCGGTTTTATAAATCGCTTGGGGGAAAGGAGTCCTTTATTCTGTCCTTACGTTCAGGTGTCACGCAAAAACATCGTCAAACTGCATTCAATAACTTTCAAAATGGATATTTTTTTTTTTTTTTTGAAATATGGTACCCAGAATTTTTCGTGATTACAATACTTCATTTACTTCGTACAAGGAAGTAAAAAAAGCCCGTTTGGGCGTAATATAAAATCTGAAAGCTTTCAGAATTTTTTTAAACTTTTTATACTTTAGCTTTATTTATTAAACATCTCGTTCTCCGCATTTATGCAGCAGTTCAATTCAACAGGAAAATCACAAAGTATTATAAACAGTGTATCTTTAGATTTCCTAGTCCCACGCGCTGGAGATAAAAATATTTTTTTTCTCTATTTCTTTTCAAAATTCTACGAAACATTTTCATCAGTGAATGGAAACATCTTATAAACAGGAGCAAAGATACAAATGTCTTAAATAAATGCAACCATAGAACATCCGAATATTTGAAAAATTAGGATAATTATTTACTTGTTAGTTTTCTGTAAACCAAATAAGTATTCAATGTAAAGACACATATGCATTTATACTAAAGTGATGGACTTTTAGGTTTTTCTTACTGGAATTTTGTTTGAAAGAAAGTTATACAGTGAAATATATTTCTGTTTTTGTAAAATTAAATTTAAAGCAGCCATTTTTCGATGCAATTAAAATGTGAATTCAGGTTTTATTTGTTTAAATATACGACCCAATTTTATTTAAACTAAAAGTAAGCAGTTGTTTTCGTTTTTATCCACTTATTTTTTACGGCAAAGTACACGAGGGCTATCTGCGTAACGGGAGGGATGCCTTCGCGGAGGACTTTCTAAGGGAAGCTGTTTTGTATTCACGTTGCACGTGGCGAAAACCACGAACGCGCGCCGCATGCAGGCAGCCCATTCGCTGTGATTCAAGCGCCGGACCGAACTGCCAGAGTTTAGCGACTTAACCGCTCGGCCGCCGGTGGGCTTTAAATACTGGAAGTAAATGTCATTGTTCTCATAATACGGAAAAAGTGCTGTTTTAGCATTTTGTGAAAATAAATCTTGCAGATCCTCTTTTCACAATATTATGAAAATAAATGTTTTTAGTTGATTGATTATCAGTCATTAATAAAAGCTGCCAGCTATGGAACGTTCTCATCGTTAATTTGTTTTTTAATTTATAGTACATATTACGAGCAGTTACTTTCTTATCATTAAAAAAAATCAGCTTTGACTTTTATATCTTGTTTCACCTTGCAAATATACACTTTCAGGTATTAAACATAATTCTGTAAATTTAAATTGGAGGATTTTTTTTCATAAAACAAGGGGTATAATCTGTCTTCACATGTTTGCCGAATATAGCAGATCAATTGCACATTAATCCAAATTAATTTATAGATTTTAAGGATAAGTAATATATCGTATTATCTCTTTATATTACTTGAGTACGAATAAATAAGTAAAAATCAATTGATTGTTAGGCGATACATAATGTATGGAATGAGAAATTTATTACAATAATGCCGCATGTGATTATAAAATATATCAGTCACATACACTATAAACTTAAATGTATTTCAAATTACATCGAACAGTTATGTTATAAAAATAAAGATTCATATTTTTAAAAAATTCTAGTCTCATTGATAATCAAAGATTTTATTCTTTGCTGAAATAAAACACTCTGTAAATTGGTTATCTGCAAGCCGGGTGAAAGGTAAATGAGAGATATAAGTTTCGCATAGTAATAATGCTAACCAAGCCGAGGGGATGCATGATAGCGTGACGCAAATTTGAGAAAGATTCCGTTAAAGAAGTTTCTAAGATAAATATTTGTTTTACAGGTTTTTACGTTAGATATAACTATAAAGCTCAGGTTTCTCGTTATTCGCGGAGTTACGTTGCCGGTACATTTATTTTGTACGTCTAGTAGCAAATACTTTTTTTTTTCTTTCGACATGAGATCTTTTTATTTATAATTCATATCGGTAGGAAAGAAACTCTTTTCAAAAGACTAAAGCACAATAGGGCATGGATGAAACGTCAGGGGATTTCTCAGAAATACGTTGAAAAGGTGTATATGCATTACCTGTATCAGTCTTCATTTTTTCAAGAAATGCCCTGGCACTTTTGGAAGTATGACTTGTTGCTTTGTCTTGATGAAGTTTTACTCATCTAAAATCATTCGGATAAAAAAACAGAATTTCTTCTTTAAATATGACTTAAAACTTTCTCTTGATAGTACGTTGAGTTTCTTGATAGTACGTTGAGTTTAAGAACTTTTTCAATTCTTCTTATTTTTAATTTCCTCTTTTAAGACAATCCTGCAACAATCACAAACCTCTTACTAAAACTTTCTTAAAGAAACCAAGTTTCTACATTTTTTTTCTCTTCGTTTAAAGAAATATTTTTTTTTGTTGTTGTTTTTACAGTCAACGTATTTTCATTTATCTACTGCTAAATAGTTTTTATACAGGATTCTACACATTATTCTATAGTCCATTAAAGAAACCAGCCATATCCAGCCCTTCTACAGCCATATGCCCCAGCAAAAGCTGGTTAACAGTATGGTTTTTAGCTTGATTTTTCTCTTTCCAGTTAATAATGTTGCTGATTGTGCTAATTGTGAAATGGTTCCAAAAAGTGTAAATATCCTTCGTATTTTTACAACGTGAAAAATTTATTGATAAATGTGTACGTATGTAAATTAAGCTATATGGATTCTGACTTATAATAACTGAACTGAGCTAAAAGATAAACCAGCAGGAAACCTTACAGATGCTTCACTTTATGCTTTGAATCAGAAAATAGAGATCCTTTCTGTCAGATAATATTAAGATTTTATCATGAAAAACAATTTTTGTACGAGGTACGTAATATACAGCCATAGAAACGTCTTTTATTAACTATAGTATATATGCAAATGTCCATAAAATTATCAGTTGAATATATTATTATATATTAATTCAGTTTTAAATTATATCGTTTAGACACCCAACTTAGGGAATGCAGCGGCCGAAAAGTGCATTTTTGATGTCAAAGAAAAGAAACTCTCAGCCAGTTGAAATCCATATGTTGATAATGTTTTTTTTTATTACTGACCTCAAATTTGTTTCTAGATTAATCTTTCTAGAAATTTATATCGTTGCATTTGTTACGTTACGTTTCGTTACATTACGGTATCCATCCATACTTTATCCATTCTTCTTGGTAAGTTTTGCCACTACGAGAAACATGATGTCTTTCATTTATCTCGTCAAGGCCTGTCACGTACTAGTTATCATAATGACGTCAGTTGGCAAAGAATAAGATCTTTAATTTCGCGTTAAATTTATTTAATCTGTAATCTCAACAAACGCACTTCCCAATATTTTAACTCTTCATTAAATTTGGTATTTGAACATACATAGCTTATGTAAATTAGAAAAATTATAGTATCTGCAACTGATAACTTTTTATGACATTTTTGTGGCGTTGCTGCGTTATTGTTAAGTTTTTAGCGCTGTGTAAGCCTCGAATGATAAGATTTCATTAAAAAATCTGTGTTGATAGCAACCAGAAAATTGATAATAAGCCTCAATTTATGATCCTCACGGACACAAATTTTTGAGATTTCACTGAGTTTTAAAGGTTAGGTTAACTGCTGAAGGCTAAGTAACTAGGTGGCTGTATGCCTAGGCGCAGAGAGGTTTTTGTGGAGGATCTAGATGCAACTGGCTTGACTTCCCGTTACACACGAGCAAAAGTACGAAAATCAACCATGCAACCAGCCCGTTCGCCGGAATTCGATCCCGATTCAAACTACCAGTGTTCAGCGAATTTACCGCTCGACCGATGGTGGACTTCTGAGTTTTAAAAGAATATGTCATTTTTAGGTAGTGTAACAGTATCAGTATGTTAATAATAATGTTGAAAAAAAAAATTATGAAATAAAAAGTGTGTTTATTTCCTAAATTTCCACGAAGAATTAGTTAGTATGACAATAATATAACCTTATCATACGTACCTGTTACAGAATCGTTTTTGTCTTCCCTTATTCGGAACTACTCTCTTTAGAGATTACATGTACATACATCCTCTGGATTCCTTATTACATAATATTCTGTATAATTGAGAGAGATAAAAAGAATGTCTGCAGCGAAAGCACAGTATGTAGTGTTAGAATATATATCTTAATAGTTGTGTTCTTGATATGAGATGACTAATTTTAAAACAAATGCACTTTTTGGTAAATATTAATGAAATTATATCTTGGAAACCACAATTCAAACAAATATTTTATGAACATTCTTGTTGCGAAGTTATTTTTCTTCGTACTTGTAAAGTGCGAAGTACTTACTGAACATTGATTTTAAACAGCTCATTTTATTTCACTCGTGAAAGTTCTGTCATATGAAAGACTCCAGTTGGCACAGCGTCCGCAGAGATTTAAAGGTTTTGTTTGTTTCAAATGAACATGATTTTGTTAAATGTTTTAGAAAAAGATACCTTTTTTTTAAGAGTTAGTAATATTTCATTTTGTCATATTTTTGAAATTTTGCAATAAACCTTTTGTATTAATTCAAGGCTATACGTAACAAATTTGGAAGACGTATGACAGTTTTTATTAAAGTTTTATTAAGTGTTATGAGACAACGTCTGTAAGTAGATGTCAGACAAGCACGCGACGTTCTGCATGCCCTTGAGATTCGAAATGAGCGTATTCATCAAAAGTCAAGGTCGACAGTTTCAAGGTTATTAGTATTTACGCGTGCGTTACGGATTTGAAACTTAATTTGCTTGCAATAATTCACAATGACAGCAGTTCAGCGAGTAAGATATAATCAGATGATTTGAGTCACTTAATTTTTTAAAAATATATCCTCTATACTTAAAGGCTACATTTCTAAACACTCTTATTAACGTCATACATTACACTTGAAGCTTATAATTACAAGCTTTCGAGTCCCAAAGAAAAAGGACATTGTAAAGAGCAGTCGTTATACAAAACAAAAGCGTGTTCAATATTGTTACGAATTTCGTACATGCATAAGTAATTTTAGTGAAATTATATGTGAAATTGTAGTGTTTTTTGCGTAATGTAACATGAAAAATCTGAGGAGAGCGATGCTGTGCCAGAAAAATATGGTTATGGGGGTGAGTCTATTTGACACTGAGGTAAATGGCTATCTTGATAAATTGGCGAGATATCGCCAAGTTAGCAATAGACGAGAAACCGCCAATGATCGCCATTGGCGTATGTCCATTTCTGTCTCTGTATAACTGCAGTTGGTACTGAAATTGACCCCTATATGTAACTGTAACTGTATCCGGCCTTTATACGTAACTTGTGTATATTCCAGTAATTTTGACAAATGGAGAGTACTAGAGATTACCCAATGACCGGGAGAGGGGAACTACATAAAACCGGAGAGTTCCCTGTTTGATGTGCTTTGCATTGTGTTGTACTCAACGTATTAGCAGTTTGAATGGATAACTACTGACTGTACTCTGTTATACTGAGAACAGCTGTACGGGTACTTTAGTGAAAGGTTCCAAACGTGGATAGCAGAAACGTTTTTTCACCTTAAATAAAATTGCACAGTTTTAAACATAAGAGATGCAAGTTGAGAATACTAACCGGTAAAGTTTTATGGCTCTTACACTCTCAATTTTTATATTTTGAATTCAGCTAGTGCGAAATGTTGACTGGATCAACCAATATAAATAAATGTTCTCAAATTTGTTACATTAATTATTCGCATGGAGATTCGAAGATAAAATTATCAAATATAAACTAGGTTAGATACGGTGAATCGCTTCGGAGTTTTCCTTTGCCATCTGAATGTGCTAACCACTTCCAACACGATAGCAGAGGAAGAAGCAGGCGGGACACCATAATTTCGCCACTGGTTTTGCAGTGGTGAAATTATGTTGTTCAATACAAGTTGAAGCAAGGCCGAAATATGCGGATCTTTGTAGTTATTACATTAGGCATTGTAGGGCCTTGCTAACTGTTGAGCTTTGGTTCAAATTTTGAAAATCCGAAGGTCTCCCACATCTCTTTCCCAACCTCTCAAGAGGACTTTCATTTCACCGTGTGTTTTGAGTGCTTCCTTGCTTCCCTGACACTATACTTTACTAATATCCATGCTTTCGATGCTTTTCCATGCTATTCCATGTATTTGAATGTAGGTCCATTGATATGCCAATTCGCATCATTACCTCACTATACCCGCTAGGCAATGTTCTAGCACGATAGATATCAGGTATAAATTTGGGGTCCACCTATTATTTACCCCGCGTAAGTATTTATTGCCTCTTACACTAGTTATCCAAATTAACAACGCCTTCCCAGAACCCACGGTTCCGTTTTGGTGCGAAGTTGTCAGGTCAACGCTATATATAAATGTAATATATATCTTAAATGGCGCTTTCGAGACATGAAAAACGCAAGTTAAATTTTCTCAATACGCCGAGTAGAACGGTAGATATAAAACTGATACAAATGCGGATTACAGAAAATACAAATACAGAAAGAAAAAACAGATTTAAAACAACAACAGTTAACAGCATTGTCAGAATTGGCAGAAATCGTCAAAAAGCAATATACTATTTTAAAGCTTGAAAATGTTTATTCAGGCGCAAATAAAAAAACCCGACATTTTTAATCGCTTTATTATCGGCTCAGTTAATAGGAGTTACCAAACATAGTTCTTTTGATAAATAGATCTTGCTCCTCTGCGTAACTTTTAACGATTTAAGATAATGCTAGAATAAATTCAATTCGAATTTATTAGAAATACCTTTTGCCCATTTAAAGGAATTTTATTTTAATGTTAATTAATTCTGTATATGGGAAAACATCTGTAATGCATGGTTTCTTTTTCCTTCAACTGACCGTGCTGTTATAATTAACCCGATTAAAAAAATGCCTATATTCCAGTTTGAAATCAAAACATGTAATTAGACAACCGATCAGTAAAGTGTACTCATTGTAACCTCACTATCACGACTAAAATCATTTCTAGACTTATTCATTAAAAATGGTTGCATATATACACAGTCCAGTCACATTAATGTGACCACCACGTACTTTCCATGTCAGAGTTAAATAACCAATCACAGAAGGCAGGTGGCAGCACAGTGCAGTTGAGCGTATATAAAGGGTGTGTGAGGGCTTCGGAAAACATTTCAATCGTTGGCGTAATGCAGAAACGAAGCGATTTATCCGACTTCCAAAAGGGCATGATCATTGGCTTTCGGGCCAAGGGTGGAAGCATTTCCGAAACGGCTGAGTTTGTGAACTGTTCGCGTGCCGCCGTGGTAAAAGTGTACCGTGCATGGCAAAATGGGACTGTCCAAAATCAGCGACGTGGCAAATGTGGTGCACCACGGGCCATAGATGACAGAGGCGAACGACGGTTGCGGAGATGCGTTCGGGCAGATAGACGGGCTACCGTTGAGCAACTGACCACCAAAATGAACCAAGGGGCTACCAAAAGTGTCTCCCAAAGTACTATTCAGCGAACATTGCTGCGTCTGGGCCTCCGAAGCAGACGCCTGGTTCGTGCACCTATGCTGACTGCTGTTCATCGACGGCGAAGGCTAGAATTTGCACGCCAGTACAGCAGCTGGACGTCCACTGAGTGGCGACAGGTTGCGTTTTCGGATGAATCGCGTTTTATGCTCCATCGGACAGATGGACGTTGGCGTATAAGGCGTGAAACCTCTGAAAGGAACCACCCTGCAACCATTGCCGGAACGGTCCAAGCTGGAGGCGGGAGCATTATGGTCTGGGGAATGTTTTCCTGGCATTCTCTAGGTTCACTGATCATTGTGGAAGGCACAATGGATCAATACAAGTACGCATCTGTCCTTGCGGACCATGTTCACCCCTACATGCGCATTGTTTTTCCTCAGGATGATGGCATCTTCCAGCAGGACAATGCGAGGTGCCATACAGCTGCCAGTGTACGTGCGTGGTTCGAAGAGCACCAGGATGAGTTTACCGTCCTCCCCTGGCCAGCAAACTCACCTGACTTAAACCCAATCGAGCATCTGTGGGACCATCTCGATCGAGTTGTTCGCGCCATGGATCCTCAACCGCGTAATCTAGCGCAGCTGGCCACGGCATTAGAGTCGGCATGGCTCAACATCCCAGAGAACACCTTCAGGGACCTATGTGACTCTCTTCCTGCACCTCTCGCAGCAGTCCGCTCTGCGAAAGGTGGTTATTCTGGCTTTTGACAGATGGTCACATTAATGTGACTGGACTGTGTAGTATTCCTTTCTTAGGCAAATTGTAATTAGAATGGTAAGGAAGCAGATTTCTGAAAAAATCTAGTTCTTGTAATAAGGTGATTTTTCCTGTGCCGATACATTAATTTTATAGTCAAAAATCATTTTGAGATTTTGTGTCTAGGAGGGATCTTGTTTTATCTAGTTTGTAACGGCATGATGGAAATATTTACAAGAATTTGTATTTCAGATTTCAAAAGTAAATTTTCAGATTTGTGCACCAAAAAATCTGCCTTCTTGCCCGCTGGTCGGATTGCTTGTTTTTGCGTAGAAATTGTAATTTAATTATAAAATATTTTTTAATTGTTTTAACTGTATTTGGTGCTTTATGTTTTTCTATATTTTTCAATTTTTAATATAGATATTTTGAGTTTTTATGCATATTTGCCTTGTCGCGAAGTAAGAACTGAATTAATTGAATGAGAAAAATATCTCTAATTAAATTCGAGGAAATAAGTTTAAATGAAAGGCAGAAAAAAGTATGTATAATTTAATATTCCGTAAAAGGAAGTCATGTGGTGTACACATAAGATTTTTTGAGTTATTTATCAAGACAGAGATTCACAGTTAACAATATCAAGATACTTTAGTCTATTCTATTTTTTTAAACATGCATGAGTAGTTATAATTTCGTCTGTTGCCATGGTTGCATTCTATCTCTCACGTTTTCATTATTGCAAATGCTTTGAATGTCATGACGCCATCTGGTGGTAAACTGTGGAAGTTGCTAACAATGCTATATTTTTGTGCTTTAGTCTAACCACATGCTGATATTTCTTCAAAGATTCATTTTCAAGCGGGAATTCTGTAGGTTTTGAGAACGCATGACTCTGGCATTTTTTTGAAGAAAATTATTTTAATACATCAGCCAGACCGTCATTATTTCATATGTTAATTTGGTATCATTTTAAAATGATTTTGTTCATTTCAGCTGTGATTAATAAAATTCACTGGAATTGTTCTTTATATATCTTCTATAAAATATACAGCGCTCAATCATTAATTGTTCGATTGGCTGTTTAGTACTTTTCTAGATGTAACTGGATTGAAATAAAGTTATTCATGTTCTGAAAAATGTGAACAATTTCTAGCTGATAAAAACAGGTATTAATTTATTTTGTGAAAGAAAATAGATGTCTGTGGGTGTATTTCGGCTTGGAAGGAAAGATAAAATTTAGAGTTTAACTTCCTAATGTTAGTCCGCTTAAATTATAAAAAGTGCTATTGAAATGTTACAGCTATAGTCAACTCTCGATTTACCGGATAATACCGCGAAGGACGTCCACGATTAACGCATAATCATAATTAATCTTAGGGTAGTTAAAAACACAGGAATAGGAGTTAACAATATCAAAAGTAACAGAAAAATATTGTTGCGAAAAATTCGGCGGTTGCGCCTGTATGTAAGCTTTCCGGCATAGCACTAGGGTTGCCATAAAATAGTGTATGGTAGGGTTGCCAGATTGGCGACTTTATCACCCATTTGGCGACCAAATCGGCGATATCCCATGGTCCAATCGGGAAACTTCTAGAATAATTTCGTGTCGAGATATTTCTCGAAACCTGTGGAACCTAAGGAAAAGCTATATAAACCCTTGCGTTTCTGAGAGCCGGCATTTTTTGCGAGTGTGTGTGATTTATCGTGAGAGTTGTGAGAATAGCTGCTTACTGTGAGTGCTAAGATACGCGAGAGTTTTGTGAACGGAAAGCGATTGAGATAGTGCTTTGCCGTGAAGCTACCTTAACAGTATAGCTTGACAGTGTATTGGTGATCGTTCCACGGTGTTTATTATAAGTTTAGTGTTGCCGTGAAGCTACCTTTACAGTTACAGCCTGAAGCTGTGTTGCTGATTGTTTCAGCGTATTTATTGTAGATTTTCGACGCTTTTAAAGGTAATTTTGGAACTGTGCTGTAAATAGTGATTCTTGTAAATAAACTGTGCTTTTTATTGTTCTGCATCGTGTTTTCATTGGATACTCTCAAATCCACGAACCCGTACAACGCAACAATATTGATAACAGTTTACATATATTTTCAAGCAGTTTAATATGCAGAATAACTCCATTTGGTTACGTAAATGTAATCAGGATTCAGAATAAAAATTATAGCGGAAATAATATGCAAATAACGGAAAAAAAGCGCCGTTAAAATTAAAAAAATATATAAATGGCATTAACGTTTGAAAAATAACTGAAATTGAATAATGTTATTTATTAAGCTTAAACTCACGTAAAAAGTCTTTAGACTGTATTGTTTTTTGCCAGAAATATTAACCGCTGTATCTTTAATAATCATGTATCCTATTAAAATTCCAATTTCCTTATGCTTAAGATTTCTGAATTTTTCTGTTTACTGCAAAGCATGAATTATTAATAATGTTAAAGAATTGCATTTAGAATTATATTTCCTGTTTTACCTCATCGTTATAAACAATTTTGATTCGGAGGATTTTCTTTCTAAGTTGAATTTTAATCAGATAAAGTGTTCGACTTACGTGAAAATAAGGAAGCTCTGTAAATGATATTACAACATAAACTCAAGCGATAATTTATTACTTTCTTGTACGAAGTAAAGGAAGTATTGTGATCTCGAAAAATTTCGGGTATCATATTTCAACAAAACATTCATTGTGACCTTTATCGAATCCAATTTAAGGATGTTTTTGTGTGACATCTGTACGCAAAGACTCTTTTCCCCAAAATGAATTATAAAACTGGTTTAAAATGGATTCAGAAGGTATTTTTTCATGGCGTCTGTACGTACGTATGTATATATGTATCTCGCATACCTCAAAAACGATTAGCCTCAGAACGTTGAAATTTTGTATATAGGACTGATATAACATTTAGTTGTGCACCTCCCTTTTTGGTTGCAATCGGCCGCACCAAAAGTAATTTTGGTCTTTGTTAAATCGGTTCTAAATTTCTTACTTTATGTCTTTACTAAATATGTATACCTATACATGTACATATATATATATATATATACATA